>JANHFR010004989.1:233240-246677 GCA_032468015.1 Mimophis mahfalensis | reverse complement strand
AGCAGGAGGCAACTGGGTGGGAATAAGGGATGTGAGTTGGCCACGCCCACCCAGTCATACCGGTTGTTCAATTATTGTCTCCAGGTGTTTTCTTTTCTGTGGGAAATGGGTCCAAATGGTTCTTTGAGTGCTTAAGTTTGCGGACCTCTGTATTAGGAAAAAGCGTAGAACGAAAATGGGTGAAATCAACAGAATTCAACCCGAAGAATGATTCCTAGTGAAATATTGAACTATGAGCATTAACGAAAAGTCAGGTGAGTGGAACAGGAATTTTATCTCAGCGGGTGAGTTACCCCAAAGGACAGCAATCTTGATCCTTGGTTTGGCTAATGGGTTCTGCAATTTCATACAGTCTCACCAGATAATATGGTGTGTAGGAGAGCAGATTGTGAATTCTTGCAGGAATGGTGTGGAGCAAGGCAATGTACTTTATTATCCCTCATCCTAGTGATGGATATGGTTGCTTATTCCTGTGCTTTTTCTTGGAGGAGGAAGTCTGAGACCCTAAAGTCCTGAATTCCTTTTCATGTGGTCCATCAATCCCTGTTTTGTAGCCGTTGGAATCTCCCCTGACAACTGCTTAAAATCAATATATTTTACAACCCTTTTGAAGTTGGAAACATAGGAACTACAGAAAGAATCCTAAAATATATTTAAGATAGATTGGGGAAAATCTGTACATCCTCCCCACTCAAAATCAGACAATAGACAGCGGACTCTGGGCCTTCTTAAGTGTGTCATGTATGAATCCCACAAGGAAAACCAGACCAGGCAATCAACTCCACAGGAAAGTGAAAACTACTCTGATTGAGATTGGTTATAACAACAGAATCTTATAAGTTACTTATATGGAGATGCACATTCT
Source organism: Mimophis mahfalensis (assembly GCA_032468015.1). NCBI lineage: Eukaryota > Metazoa > Chordata > Lepidosauria > Squamata > Mimophis > Mimophis mahfalensis. The sequence goes on along the minus strand of JANHFR010004989.1, from coordinate 245,812 downwards.
CTGTTGGTCATTAGGTGGTTCTCTTCCTGATAACATCAGCAACAATAAAATCCAGTAACAAATGGATATTGCAAAATAACTATGAGGAAAGAGATCTACAATGCTAAGGCCCCATTCTATGAGCAACACCCCAACATTGCCTGTACTGTCTACCACTTTAACACCAATGGCAAATATGTATGTGGAAAACCAAAGCAAAAATGTCAGGACACAATTAACCCAGGCAGGGGTGGTATTCAGCCACTTCTGACAGGTTCCGGAGAACCAGTAGCGATAATTTCGATTTGTTCGGAGAACCAACAAATGCCATCTCTGATTGGCTGACTGCATAGCCACACCCACCAAGCCATGCCCGCAGAACCGGTAGTAAAAAAAATTGAATCCCACCACTGAACCGAAGATGAAAATCATCCAATTGGACTTAGCTACCATATTTGATGGTATGAAATAGCATTTGTTGATCCCCCAAAATAAATACTGCACCTGTGGGAAAATGCTGAGATGAAGAAGAATAGAATTTTGCAGGTCTGATTGTCCCTTCTGATACTCCAGTGAATCAGAGCAGTGTCTGCCTAAGCCACTTCCTAATATTACCTCTTTGCTCTATCTAGACCAGGCGTGTCAAACTTAATTTCATTGAGGGCTGCATCAAGGTTGTGTTTGACCTCAGGGGGCCAGGGTGGCTATGGCCGGGGTGGGCATGGCCAACTCAATGACACTCGTGTCAGGGGCTCCTGTGGTGGCCCGAGCACTCTGCCAGGGGAAACAGGCTCCTGAGCTCCATTTTCGGCTGCAATGACCTCCTGCAATTGTCTGCCAGTGAAAATGGAGGCCCTCCTGAGCTCTGTTTTTGTTGGGAAAGGCACCACAGGCCTGTCCTTTGCTGTTTCCAGAGTAGCCCTGTGGGCAAGATGTATGTACCCCATGGGCCAGATCCGCCCCCTGGGCCTTGAGTTTGATACCCCTACTCTAGACTTAAAAATGTGTTTGCCCTTTTTTACTTAGGTAACATTTTTTTGCATATTTTCCCAGTTACTTTTTACCACTATTGTGTCCACTGAAAAACTGCCTATTCTTGTTAGCCATTTTTGTAGAATGAAAATTGAAACAAGCAGAAGTAGTAACTCATTTTCTATGCCTCTCTAATTGCTGGGTATTTTTTCTTTGAAAGGTCATAAAACGAAGAGAAGGAGCTAAGGAGTTTTAGCAGGATCTGACTTACATCTAACATCTCCAACTCATCCATTGGTTGCTTTGTTTTCAGTTCCAGGTTATTAATTTACAAACTGTCAGTTTATCTGAGCCTTGAGATTATCAAAGAGGAAGAACTATTTTTGGAACCTATTATTTTTGAAAGAGGCCTTTGCAAAGTTGAGTTCCAGAGACCTCCAGAGACCTCCACTAAACAAATTATAATCTTTAATGCATTAAAATGGGGGAAATGATTACATAGATGGCTGGAGCATAATCATACCATTTTTATTTAATTCTGCGAAGTGTAGTGGAAGCAAAATAAATCTAAGCTTAATTGTTGTCCAAGCTCGGCTCACTATTTTTCATTTTATACCCCTTCTGTGAGGCCATTCAAAAGCCAAAAACAGGCTTAATCCCTCTTCTCCCCCACCAAAAAAGTTGCACGGTCCTGCTTTAATCCAAAACTGATGAATTTCACCGGCACAATTATCCAGCTCTACTGTTAGCTCACCTCAGAGGTCATCATCATTTTAAAGTAGGAGAGCATCACACTGTTTCTTTAATGGCATAGTGCTTGAATTAAACCTCAGTGTACACTTTATCATCATTTATACTAGAAAATGCTGTGAAACATTGTCTCCAGAAATAGATAGGTATGGTTTGAGCTTTTCAAAGGCAGTGCTGATGCAGCTCAAGGCCAACTACCTCTGTAAGTCAAGCAGAACCTTTGTGGGTATCGAATATAATCCGTACCCTCAGAGTCTGATACAACAGTCATATTTTGTAGAAGCCTGGGGTTGCCAACTTAACAGTGACAGCAAGTACAACTAATTAACACTTTACTCAGACCGAGTTGGATTATGAACAGAAGTTGCAAGCTGTAATGAATGCAGAATGATTCCCTGGTGGTAATCAGAACAGATGCCTGAAGTGATAGGAAATTAACACAAAGAAAACAAAAGAAACAGAAACTTAGAAAACAACTTTAGAATGTATCTTATCCATCAGTTTTTCCAGCTAGGTGCCATATCTTTGCAGATATCCAACTCTGTACTACTTTTTTCTTTCTTTCTTTTTTTTTTTTGAGGCAAAATTGCTCTATTTTCATTCTCAATCTGCCCCACTGTGAGATCTTGTTTAAAAAAAATCCTTCAAAGAACTGGTGGTGGCAAGATACTTTTTTCAAACATATTCGAAACTTATCGCTAACTAACGTTAGCGACAGATAGAATGCTTATAGCGAACGAATGAACGAATAAATAAATAAATAACCCTACAAACGGTTCTCAAGCCACTAGCAAGTCTCACAGGAAGAAAAAATAACAGAAGGGCTGCAGAAATGACAGTGAAGATGTGCAGATAAATAGCAAAAAGCGAATTTAAAAAAAGAATCTCATAAAAAAAAAAGAAACTAGGTACTTAGAGCCGTATCTTCACTTTAGCGCATGCAGATTAAATATTGCATAACTTGGATGCTAAAATAAAGAGAAATAAATAAACTGACACATGGATCTAACAGCTGAGGTCAGTAGATGCCAAACCCCACACGAGCCCCTGGGCTTTTCATGGCCTCTTGAGCTGCTTATAAATTAGTGGTGTTTTTTCCAATGCTGTTTCATCTCCTTCCCATTTCTAGATGAATCTCATGATATGACAGTGCTAGAAAAAGAATGTTGCCACAAAGAGTCCTTTATTATTCTAAAGGGTATCAAAGTCACTGTGAGAGTTTTGTTGGATCACAGGCAAAGTACTTGTATGCTGTATCCTAAACTCATGTGAGGAGAGAAGAATTCAATACCAGAACAGAGACTGTTCAAGGAACAGTCTCTGAACGGGTTATATATGGGGTGCCTCGGCACTCCCATGTTACACCTCTCCTGTGCGGCCTGCACTGGCTTCCGGTGGTCAATTCAAGGTGCTGGTCATGATCTTCAAAGTGGTCCATGGCTTAGGACCAGGACACTTATGAGACCACTGCTGCCACCAATAGCCTCCCACTGTCCAGTCTGGTCCCACAGAGTCACCCTCCTCAGGGTGCCATCAGCCAAACAACGTTGGCTGGTGATCCCCAGGGGGAGAGCCTTCTCTGTAGTGGCCCCTGCCCTCTGGAATGAACTGCCCCCGAGATCTGGGTCATCCTGGATTTGTGAGCCTTCCGTCGCACCCTCAATTATACCAACAGGCGGGTCTGGCCTGAACAAATAGTTAATTTTAATTGGGAAGTGATAACTTTAAATTTCTAACTATTTTTGTGTAGTCCTAAATTTATGTTTAATCTGTTTTTTAACTTTTATATTGCATGTTTTTATAAGGACTGTAAGCTGCCCTGAGTCCCTCGGGAGAAGGGCGGCATATAAATCGAATTATTAAATTAAATTAATTTAAATTAAAAGGAGCAAGAGCCGATTTCTAGCAGGTGCCATTAAAATTATCAGGTTGCATATTAAGAGAAAGACTATTGTAGAAAATTAGCACCCACCCCTCTACTAGAAGAATGAAATATTTTGAGAAATATTAAAAAGGCAGAATATTATATTTCCCTGGGTGAGAAATTGAGAAATATGTTTTTTTGAGGGAGAAAGCAGCCCCCCCCACATTTCTTAATAGCTCTCAGGAGATGTCAGCACATAAAGAAAAAGAACTTATTGAAAGAAGTCAAGTATCTAGGTAGCTCTATTCATAGGCAAAAATTCCTTGCAGCCAGGTCTGAACAAAGGTAGGATTAGCCCTCAGCCACAATAGGAATTGCCCAATGCTCCTTCATTGCATCACCCCCTGCAAACTTCAACCAAACCAGGGAGCTCAGACAACCTATAGAGCCAGCTATGACCCCTTCATAACCCTTACAACAGACAATAGAATACATGTTCTTGCATAGGAACAGCAACCTCAAGTGCAAAACCCAAGAGAAGGTATAAAAACCTCTCACTCTCAACTCCATGTGGTGAACTGCCCAGAACCCAGGACTGTTGCTGGTCCTGCTTCATCATTAAACCATCTTTCCAAGCAGCCTCCATGTTTCCAGTGTCTTTCTCCCAGCTTGGAACTGAACGAAATAGATATTTCTCCCCACACCATGTTCAACCATGGAAAAATCTGTATTCCTTATAATTCACTAGAGACAGATAGCCTGAATTTCCAGGTAGTCCTCAACTTACAACTGTTTATTTAGTGACCAGTTAAAGTTACAAAGGTACTGGAAAAATGATTTATGATTTTTTTCACACTTACGACTGTTTCGGCATCCCTATGATTAAAATTTGGATGCTTGGCAACTAAATCATATTTATGACACATACAGTATCCTGGGGTTATGTGATCACTTTCTGCGACCTTCTGATGAGCAGAGTCAGTGGGGAAAATCCAGTCACTTAACCATGTTACTAATTGAATAACTGCAGCGATTCATTTACTCATCATAACACTGATGAGAAAGCTCGTAAAATGGGGCAAAACTCGCTTAACAAATGTCTCGCTTAACCACAGAAATGTTGGGCTCAATTTTGGTCAAACATTGAGGACTACCTGTAAATTTGGACAGCCGATCTTTAACAGATCCAGACAACATGACTAATAACCGGATTGTGGGACCTACGAACTAAAATAAGTGGAGGGTATAAGATTGTTAATCCACACGATGGACAGTTAGACCGTAGTCTAATCTAGGATAAATGGTGCCTTACTGTCTACGACGTGGAGCCTCAGTAGACACAATTCAACCAAAATTACTTCTTAATAATCGTTATCCAGATCCCCAAACTGCCATGGAAGGCTTATAGCTCCCCATAGCACAGAGGCATCTTTTAAAACAGAGTTTTAATCTCCCTCACTTTGGTACTGCCGCACACGTTTTTCAAGGAAATCCACTGAGCAGGATCTGAAGGAAGTCTATGACATACATTTTACTGCAAACAGTTCTGTGGCCAGTGTGGTTTTATATCTCTAATCATGGGTAATGAAGAATGAAATATTGCACATGGTACTATGACTCAGATAACAGGAAGCCCTGAAGTTTCCTACTCGGAGCTGGAATCTTGCCAGCCAGTGTCTGACTGGTTTTGCGCTCTTTATAAGTGTCAGTGAAGAGGTAATATTTTGCAGTTCAACTAGTTTTATTATATAAAATACAAAGAAAAAAAATAGAAAATTAAGGGAAGAAAAGGGAGTGGGGAAAAGGGGGTGTGAGATACAAAGGGAAAGAGAGAGAGAGAGAGAGGGTGAGGGAGAGAGGCATTGACTTCTGACTCTTAGCACAGAACAAGATAAAAACACTCCAACCTCAACTTTTTTGCTTTTATACATTAATACACAACTAGCAATTTCTATAATGACAAATCTTTCTGATCAACAAAACCAAAGTTCTATTTTTTCTTTCATCACAAGCACAAGATCCAGAAGCGATATTCAAATGAAAACGTGTTTTCCTCTCAGCTTAAAACAATCAATTTAACCATTCCTGCTTTATCTTCCTTGCTATGGAAATAGTATGCATTTCTATTTGCACCTAATATTCTTTGTGAAGGGTGACCATTTTTATTTACAGGATTCATTGTATTCTTTCAAGTCCTTTGACCTTACTGAAAAAACAAAAAACAATCCCACTTTTTCCATTCTCCTTTTTCTTCAAAGTATTAAACATTTTTACAACACTTTTTTTTTTTAAAAAAATCAAAACTTTCTAATACATCTTTTCCTTTGACTTCTTAACATGCAAGCTTTAAACTTCAGTATTACATTTAGATCTTTTACGCTTCGGTTGATGTTGACGGAACGTGGAGGTGAGCTTCATTGTGAAAAAGAAACGCAAAAGGGAAAAACTTTTACTGAGAAAAGAAAAGGAAGCAGTATAAAAAAAAACTAGTACTGACTACATAATCCATAAAATATATGCAGACAGGCGGCTGCGTGTCTGCTCTGATTCAGAGTACAGAAAAGAAGATTGGGGGGAGTTTTACTTTTCCAGTAAGCCAGAGCCAGCATATGTGGACAAGATCCCTTCCTCCAAACCATCCTTACGAAGAGGTAATATTTGAAAGAATTCACCTGACATTGTAGAAAGTTCTTTTGGCATTTAGATAAGTCTGGAGCATGACTTAAACATAAGATCATTTTCAATACAAGTAGCCTTCGAATTATGACCAGAATTGATCCCAAAATGTCCATTGCTAAGTAAGACAGTTGTTAAGTGAGTTGTGCCCTGTTTCACCACCTTTTGTGCCACGGTAGTTAAGTGAATCATTGCAACTGTTAAGTGAATCATGTGGTTATTAAGTGAATCTGGTTTCCTCCATTGACTTTGCTTCTTGAAAGCCACCTGATTGCATGACCCTGCAACTGTCATAAAGATGAACTTTAATCACACGACCCTGGGGATGCTTCAATGGTCATAAGTGTGAAAACTGGCCATAAGCCACCTTTTTTCAGTGCTGTTGTAACTTCAAATGGTCACTAAATGAATGATTGTAAATCAAGGACTACCTGTAGAGAAATTCTTTCCACAGTATAGTATACAGTATTGAGTCAATGAACACAACGTATCCCAAACAATTATGGAATAAAGATGCTGATAACCTTTCTCTGAAATTGGTTGGATTGTGCATTGATTTAATATTGGTTATGGTAGAAGATTAATGCCTCAACCATTTGGCCCCATCTAGGCCAGCAAGGATGTTTAAGGATAAATCAGCTAAATGTTGGAAATGCCATCAGATGCCAAGTTCATATTATCATGTTGGTTGACAATACATAATTGGTTAAAAAAGATGACATTGCAATATATTGAGATGAAACCAGAAGTATTCTTATTGGGAATCTTACCAAAAACATACAGTAAAGATGATGCATATTTGATTATTCATGTTTTGACGGCAGCGAGGATTGTATTTGTACAAAATTGGAAGAGCAGAACAATGCCCACAGAAGATAATGTGATACTGAAAATAGAATGCACAGAAATGAATAGGTTAATGTTGGCAATTAAAGAGAAGGAGGATACAGACTACTATAAAATCTGGGAAACTTTCTATTGTTGACTAGAGAATCGATATGATAGGCTGTAATAGAGGATATCGATAATGTTGAATATGTAACCACTAATGTTAGAAAGATTTAAGAGTATAGAGGAAATGTAATGAAAATTTGATACATGATAGCACATATTGTTTGTAACCCAGTTTGATACACTGTTTGATGTTGTTTTAAATAAAATTAAATTTTTTTTTTTTTAAAGTCAACCAGAACCTTATCATTGTGTTGGGTTAAAACCCTTAAACTATTTTTTGCTAGCATGACTGTTTATTGGTGAAAGTATCATGCCCCCCAAACCAAGAAAGGTATGTAGAATTACTTCTGAGCGCTTTCCTTTATTGTTCCACACCTAAAGACAGAAAACTTGCCAAATTAAAGCAACTACTTGCATCATTAAAGATATACTTTGAGAATTGCTGGTGAGGACCTGTCTGAACTCTCTTTCTTCCAACCAAACTCTAACTTGCTGCCTATTGGCCTTCTGGAATGAAGCCCCTCCCTCCTGGGAATCCAGACTACATTTCACCACAATTGCTGAACTTGCTGCATGTCAGCTGCCACCTCATGCTTACACCTTGCTACTACCCGGTGCCAATCTGCCATGAATTTGAAGAGGGGGGGCTGGATGGGAGTGGGGAGGCTTCAAGGGGAAACAAAGAGTTCACTGTATCTCCCTGAGATGCAACCTCAACGTCATTTGGATGGGACTGGAAGGCAGCTGCGTACCAACCTACACTTCAAGTCACTGTTTGAATTTGATTGGACATGAGGGAGCCAGCATGGAAGGTATCTAAGGGAAGGGGAAGTTAGACTTGGGGATTTTGGCATGCAATGTTCAGTTCTGGCTTTGCATTACTGTAATTCACTTGACTTCTAGTAAGCTATACCTTTCTCAACAAATGTAGTTAAGGATCGTTCTTACTTAGAGGTTCAAGCTGAGGCAATTTTGGAAGTGGTTTGCCAATGGTTCCTTCCTAGGGCTGAGAGAGACTGACTGGCTCAAGGTCATCCAGCAAGCTTGAGACATAGAATTCATGGTGTCCCATTTTCTAGCCTGATGCCTTAACCAGAACAACCATCTGGCTCTCATAGAAAGGAATTACAACAGGTATATAAGCATCACAATAGAAAAGCCATTTTCCTCAAAACTCTTTCAGAATTTAAACTGAAGTATAGAAAGGGAATTGTACAACTTTGTCAAAAATTCATAGGAAGGGTTTTTTACTTTCTAGGCTTCTGGATTTATGTTCCCGAGGTGATGCATATTCTAGCAACCCCAGATGCTGTAACTTTTATGAAATTATTATCTACAACCTCTCTTGTGCAGATTAAATGGCTGAAATCTCTGGAGATTGCCAACATCTTCTGAATAATCTTGTACTAAATCACAACTTTTATAGCTTCTTTCTAAAAATTCGCTAGTCTTGGAAAAACGTGGCCAGTCGCTTTGACTCTGACCAATTATATGACATCATGTCATGATATCTGATGAAGGAAAAGTTTGGAAAACTCTGCATTAATCTAGTTAGATCAGGAGAATTACCTCAGTCAATTGGTAGAGGACCATATATTTCACCCAGTTGTTGATATTTCCCTTGAAAGAGATTTCTTCATGAAATTAGGTGAGCAGGGCTTGAGGTCTATCACTGATAAAACATTAATAGAACACTCTCACTGAGAAAATATGTACACACAGATAAACAGATGTATGCATGCATGTGTGTGTGTGTGTGTATGTATATAGATATAGGTATAGGTAAATAGGCATATATACATTTACAGTATGTCTATATATGTGAGTGTACACACACACACTAATGCCTCTTTAGATTTCCATCTTAAGGTCACAGTAGAGAAGTAAGGAATTTTACATGTGATCTTGTATGGGCAACAGGAATATTATAAATCCATATAGATTTTTGTGCTCAGGACTTTAGTTCCCATCCCACTGACATTGTACCAAGAAGAAACTGTCTTTGAAAGTCTGCTCAGTACTGTACTTAGTACTTGAAAATGAGGACAATATTTTGACTAGTTAGCCTAATTAACCTCTGTATAGCTTGGTTTATTATCTCACACTGAAGCTATTTGTTTATATAAGACATTCACCTAAGTTCCTTAGCTAAATTGGGCTATTGTTTTAAAAATCATCTACCAATAAGTTTTAGGGAAGTTATTTAGCCATTTTTCAGATAGGACAGATAAAAAGACAGTAATCCTGTCTTTTCTGATTTTCTGAGGAAATATTCATAGTTGTCTGATTCAGGAGCCGTCTGAATAGCGATAAATAGCTTTACAGTACAAAACTTACTTTTTGTGACTTTGGGGGAAAAGAGAGCAAGCGACATCACTGGATGGTAACTTCAAAAGCCAGCTGTTGGTTGGCCAGGCCGATTGACTGCAAGCGTTATTTTTTCCTGAGTGAAGTCTAGGTTTCAACAAACAAAGGAAAGTTGATGTTGTGTCATGAATGAGATCAAAACTACCAACTTCAGTCCCATGAGGAAAAGGCAGAAAAGAATGCAAACTGCAGTTCCTCTGAGCAGCTACAAGATAGAGTTTAGAGACATCATCATTTTCATTGTGGAGAGGAAAATGGGAATGACCAGGAGAACCTTCCTGATGGATCTAGCAAGAAGAAAAGGCTTCCGAGTAGAAAATGAATTCAGGTACAAAAACAATGAAAGTCTCTTTCTATAGAGAGTTGGGCTGAAAAAGGATTCAGTGCAAGTCTATGCATATGAGTGTAGATAAGTGTGTCCAACAGATTTGAACAATCTGAGCACTAAAAGCACAGACATCCCTTGGAAACTTTGAGAGATGACCCAGAACAGCTCCAAAACATGACTGAGTCTAATAATCTTTAATGTGATAGGATGGGGAAATGTTAAATAATCCTATGGTTTGAAACTCATTTAATTCTATTAGTGTCTATTAAATGTCATGCCAAGTTCATTTTTTGATGCGTGCTTCCCCCAACATGATTTGGGGCTCAAGTGTTGCTCTAAGATCCCCCAGGTGTGTGTATTTTGAGTGCATAAAATACCAGAAACCACATATAGGTATTTTTCTGGGGCTCTTTTAGTAATTTTATACATTTCCCACAGTTGAAATAGTACTAGAAAAATAACAAAGCATCAAGCTTTAATAGGAAATATTAATGTATCTTTAGAATAAGTAGCTCGTTGAGCAACATTTATTTTTAACTTCATTTAGTGCTACAACAATAGTTATTAATATACAACTGCATTTATCAGTACAGGTATTACGACCACAATTGAGCTTGAAAGTTTTATTGCTAGGTGAGACATTTTTAATGCATTTTGTCCCATTTTACAACCTTGCTTGCCAGAGTTGTTAAATGAATCACTGCAGGTGTTAAGTCAGTTACACGGTTGTTAAGTGAATCTGGTTTCCCCGTTGACTTTGCTGGTCAGAAGTTTGCAAAAGCTACTGCAACCGTCATAAATATGAGTCAGTTGCCAAGTGTTTGAATTTTGATCACATGACCATGGGGATGTTGCAACAGTAGTAAGTGTGCAAAATGGTCATAAGTCTCTTTTTCAGTGCTGTTGTAGCTTTGATAGGTCACTAAATGAACTGTTGTAAGTCAAGGACTACCTGTAGCCCTTTGGTAAATATCTATACATTCAGAATGAGGTCCTCTTTGTTAAGTAATTAATTCTGCATATAGGGTTAAGTGTAAGCATATTTGACTATGTGGCAATTATGGAATGAGATTTTAGTCTTGTGTATAATGATATTTTTGTGCATTTTACAGTGCTCTGATTTCAGTGCCCTATTTTAAACAATGTGGGGTTCTATAATAAATAAGGTTTTCTACAAGTGAGCCATCCTTACTATTTCAGTAGAGAAGGTGTGCGAAGGGGCTAGAAATGTTATGGTATCACTCCAGCAGGCAATTAATAATGGCAGCTTTTAAATAGGTATTGTTTAGGAGGGGGAAAAAATCTGATTGGGAATCCTACTCTGAAGGAATCAGGGTGCTTTCTCATAATTGTAGCTGCAGTCTAGACCAGTTTCCAAAGACAGGAGTGGGCTTCCCCCCGCCTTCTTAGGAGTGTGCATTAAAGCAGGGGAGCATAAGACTGTGGCTAGGTGTGTGGTTATGTTATAAGAGAGGGCAGGTTTGAAATTTTGGGACAATATTGGAGAAGGTTTATTCAATGGATAAGAAATGTATTAATTCTGCAGAGATCTAATGCACTAGGTGAAGACTCTCTCAACTCAAGTGCAACTCCTGATCAGTATTATCAACCCCACTAAGTTGATCTGAGGAGGAAATTAGCTCCATGGGAGGGCTAAAACTACTTTTATTTGGCTATAATGAGTTAAACTTGCAAGCCTGATTCTGCTGTACATCCTCCCCCTTTTTATAAGGAGATGCCTGCTGATCCACTTCTGAACATTATCCAGACATTCTGGACTTTAAAAAGCTTTAGTCCCTTTTGACTAGACTATGGAGCCTGCATATCTTTACCAAAGCTATCTCTCTTATTCTCAACAACTAATTGGACACACCCTTGTCATTTTCTCGGCCACAACATGGAAATGGTTTGCTGTTGCTTTTCTTCAGGATGTGGTTTTCAACTTTCCAGTCTCCCCAAAACCCTGAGATTTCCTAATAAGCTGGTCTACCCTTCTTGGGTTATTCAGGTTCAGTCAATATTAACAAGAAGCTACCACTTAAAAAGGAACCAATACAAAATCATGACACTGAAAATCAGCAATAAGCCAGTGAAGTTTGGTGGTATGATTTTGAAGGGAGAGTTTTTTGAGTGCCACAAGTAGGGAGTGAGGGGATTTGAATGTGATCCTACTGCTGAAGCAAAATGAGTAAATGCTTTACTTCTAGAAGACACAATATCAACACTTTATGTCTAATTTTTACTTATCAGTTATAAAGAGAATCTGTTCCATTTGGTGTGTTTGTTCCCCTCCTAAACTACACAGCGAGATGTTTCTCTGCTGAACATGTAGTCAAAACTCATTTTCTTTTCATTTGAAACCATAGCTTTGAAACTTTTCTAGTTGTGGATGTTGGTTTTGTAACAACTTTCCCCAGCTTGACGCTCTCCAGAGTTCTGAGACAATAACTCCCAAAATTGTGAGGAGTTGGGTTTCGAATTCTTGAAAGTATATTCCCTCTCATCTGAATGTAACAGCTTAAGAAAAATACTCTGGAGTAATATTTGAAATATTATGAAATATTGAAATATATGATCAAACTGGTCAGTCCTAGAGGAGATCAACCCTGACTGCTCTTTAGAAGGCCAAAGCCTGAAAATGAAACTTAAATACTTTGGCCACCAAATGAGAAGAAAGGACTC
>JANHFR010004989.1:142489-152665 GCA_032468015.1 Mimophis mahfalensis | reverse complement strand
CTGTGGGACTCCTTATATCTCAATATTTCATCCATTACCTTCTTGGTTCTATGTTTAAATTCATAAGTATTCTGCATTAAGTGTTTATGGACTGAGGGCCAGACTTGTTCCTTGACTGGTAAACTGGATTCTGCATCTTTAAAAGAATTGAGGTTTAATGGGCCTCTGGAATTTTGGGTTGTGCAAATCATCTAGCTCATACCCAGCACTTCATATCCCCTTCTGAGGTAACTTGCCTAATATAAGCCAGGATTTATGCACTGTCAAAAAAGGAAAAGAGTCCTTTGAGATCAGATCCTTTTCCAATAAAGAACATTGCTGCTGTTGTTAATACTGACTTTATACACAGTCAACTTTGAATTCTCTCAACAAGTTGCAGGATTGTGTGGTACTTTGTACATTTCAACCTTGTTCTCTTTGATACTAACACTGAGAGGTGTAGAAATTTTTGGTTAATTCATTTATTCCATGTACAATATTATATTTTAAATACAGAAGATATTTTTGAGTCTGTTCCTCTATTGACAAATAATAACTTTCAGTAACATTGTTCTTCATAGAAAGAAATATTACAATTATACACAATTAGATCTGTTTTATTGATAATTGATTTCTTTCTCAACTTATGAATAGATAAAATGGTTACCAAAGACCCAAGTGTTGGATGTCAGATTTATTAAAAACTACTACCTTTGGTTAGTGACCATTCAAAGTTACAATAACACTGAAAAATGTGACTTATGGATATTTTTCACACTTTGCAGCATCCCCATGATCCTGTGATCAAAATTCAGCTGCGGTTTCATATTTATGACCCTTGCAGGATCCCAACCTGTTGTGATAACTTTTTGCGAACTTCTGACAAGTAAAGTCAATGGGGAAGCCAGATTTACTTAACCACTGGGTTACTAATTGAAAAACCACTGTGATTCATTTAACAACGGTAACCTGAAAGGTTGTAAAATAGAGCAAAATTTGCTTAACAAATGTTTCACTTAACAGAAATGTTGGACTCCATTCTGGTTGTAAGTTGTATTAACGGAACAATTCAGTTTTGCATCTCCAGTGTGTGTGTGTGTGTGGGGGAAGCCTTCTAAAAATAAAATGAATAAAAAATGCAACATCCCCCTGAACATGTATTGATCCACTTCAAGTTAGAGATAAAATACAGTACATCAAGCACTTTAAACTTCTGTTTCACAAGGAAGAGTGACAGGCAGGGAATAAGGAGCTCATCTCTCTCTGAAAGCGGAACCCAATTCCCATAGAAACGGTATGATTTTGTTCTTCTCTTTTTTACCTGTAATTGACAGGGGGAAGCAGACTGGACACGATGTAGACTTTCTGATTACCGTTCCAGGATCAAGGCAGGAAGAGGAACTGTTACACACTGTGATTGATGTCTGGAAGAAACAGGTAGGAAAAACGGCCCTGAGGTTGCTGTCTTTGCTTGATGTATATACGTGAAGACATATATTTGCGGGCTAAATACTTTATCTGCTCCAATCAACACCACAGCAGTTGTTTTTCAATCTCACTTATTGGCTTCTGTTAATTTGTGAGTAGCTCTAGATAGAAGAAAAAAAAATAAGGTGCTAATTACTTTCTGTTTATCTATTCCCAGGCCATAGACTATTAATTGTTCTTTTGTTTGCTAGAATGAACAGGGGATCTTCCTTGAAGGTTGATACATATTTATTCCTACCTGAAGTTAATTTTCTGAGCAAATTCCAGTTGTATGACACTATGCCTTGATTCTATTTTCCACGATTTAACAATTTTATGTATAGGTAATCCTCGACTGATGATCACAATTGAACCCAAAATGTATGTTGCGAAGCGACACAGTCTTTAAGTGAGTTTTGCCCCATTTAATGGCCCGGCTTGCCAGAGTTGTTAAGTGAATCAATGCAGTTGTTAAGTTAGGAACAGAGTTGTTCGGTGAATCTGGCTTCCCCATGGACTTGGCTTGTCAAAAGATCACAAAAGCAGGTCACATGATCCGAGGACACTGCCACCGTCATAACTATGAATCAGTTGCAAAGTGTCAGACTTCTGATCAGGTGACCATGGTGATTCTGCAAATGTCATAAGAATGAAAAACATTCTAAGTCACTTTTTTCAGTGCTGTTGTAAGTTTGAATAGTTACTAAATGAATGGTTGTAAATTGAGAACTAAATGTAGAATGGAATGGAATGGAATGGAATGGAATGGAATGGAATGGAATAGAATAGAATACTTTATTGGCACTTTGAATGTACACTAACTGGCACACATTAAAATAAAATTACATTGCATACAGCTCTCAAAGGGTCTCGACCTCTGATACAAACATAAACATGACAAGATAAGTAAGTAAGTAAGTAAATAAATAATTATGCATGTACCAAGGGCTCCAAAAGTTTTAACAACTGGTTTTCTGCCTGGATGCTGGGTGGGCATGGCCATGGTAGATTTGGCCTAGTAGTTCTCCTCCACCACGGTGGGAGTGGGGGCATTTTTGCCCTCCCTGGACTCCAGAGACTTTCCTCCAGCCACTGGGAGGGTGAAAACAACCTCCCCTGGGCTCTAGAGGCCCTCCAGAGGCTGGAAACAGGCCCGTTTCTGGCCTTTCAGAACCTCCGGGGAAGCCTGTTTTTTGCCGTCCCTGAGCCTCCGTGTACTTACCTGGTCCAAAACGGGCTGCATGAGGACTCCTGGGAGGGGTGGAGACAGCTAGGGGTGGGATTTAAGTGTTCACCAAATTGGGCAGATCCTTAGCTAGAGGATCACCTGAACCTGTGTGAACCTGTAGCAGCCCACCCCTGCATGTACCTACATAGATTACATGACACAGAGAAACAACACAGACTAGTTCGAATGCATACATGTCAATGGTGAGAAAAATGAATCTTGTGAGTTACCCAATAGATGGCACAGGAAACAAAGCTGTTACAGAATCTGGTAGTCCTGCTAGAAATACTTTGAAACCTCGTTCCAGAGAGGAGGAACAGAAAAAGACCATGAAGTGGGTGTGTGGGGTCTCTTTGAGCTCTAAGCACATAGCACTTATAAGCAGAATCCCGAATAAATGGAAATGAGCTGTCTTCTTGGCTGTCCTTACCACTCTCTATCTGAGGCCCTGCTGCTTTATTGGG
Organism: Mimophis mahfalensis; assembly: GCA_032468015.1. Classification (NCBI taxonomy): domain Eukaryota; kingdom Metazoa; phylum Chordata; class Lepidosauria; order Squamata; genus Mimophis; species Mimophis mahfalensis. The sequence goes on along the minus strand of JANHFR010004989.1, from coordinate 149,527 downwards.
CTTTCATACAGCAGAACTCACACACTTTCATACAACAGAACTCACACACTTCCTCTCCACTTGCACTCACACACTGTGCATGGGTATGAATGAGCATGCACAAATATGTATATCTGTGCATGCATGATAGGTAGAATAAATGTTATTCAGAGTATACTATTGGTTGAGTCTATGGAGGAATCAAGCAGCAGTAGTTCCCGAGAGAGATGTAATAATTATAGAAATGAAAATTGCTATCAAAATATATTTTCCTGTACTGATCCATCACATGAGGCAGCAAGATGTCTTGAATGTAAGTTGACCTGAACAGTTCCTGGTCAGTGATTAGTTGGCATCTTAGGTAAGACTCCCCAGTCTTTGATTCTTTCATGGAAGAGAAAAATTCATTTATTTATAGGTCATTTCTGTCCTACAATTCATCGAGGTAGTGAACTTGATTCCTGCTTCCTGATTTATATCATGGTAAGCCTCTGAGATAGATGAGTCTGTGAAAGGTATGATTGGCCAAGTCACCCAGTGAGCTTCAAGATAATAAGGGGATTTGAGCCCTAATACAGAGCTGTAACTAGGAGGAAAAAAAATAAAGGATGATGATAATCTGATACTTGTCAGAAAAAATATATTGCTCCTAGCTGAGGCCTGATATCATGGCATGAGTTACCTTTCTACTAGTTTATTGAAGCCATGAGTGCTGAGCCAGTCATAAGAGCCTGGATCCTTCCGCATAGTTCTCCCCATGAAGCTATTATAAAATATGTATATTTGTATGCATTTATAATTTCTGAGTGTATATAGGCATGTTCTCAACTTACGACCACAATTTAGCCCAACATTTCTGTTGTTAAATGAGACATTTATTACATGAATTCCCACCCCCCATCCGCATTTCTTACCACAGTTGTTAAGTGAATCACTGCAGCTGATAAGTTAGTAACTCAGTTGTTAAATGAATCTGGCTTCCCCTTTGACTTTGCTCGTGAGATGGTGGTAAAAGGGCGTCACGTGACCCTCGGGACGCAGCAACAGTCATAAATATGAACCAGTTGCCAAGCAGCTGAATTTTGATCTCATGATCATGGGGATGCTGCAAAGGTCACAATTGTGAAAAACATTGGTTATAAGTCACATTTTTCAGTGTTGTTATAACTTGGAGTGGTCACTGAACAACTTATTGTAAGTCGAGGACTACCTGTATTTGACCTTCCTATTCATTTGAAGGCAGTGGACAGCAATAAGAAAATGCAAACTGTAGAAGAAAATGCTTGTAGATAGTCCTAGATTTCATTGTTAAGTGAGTTACACCCAATTTTATGACCATTTTTGGAGTATTTGTTAAGCAAATTACATCACTGTTTGGTGAATCCAGCTTCCATTAATTTTGCTTACCAGCAGCTGGCTGGAAAGATTGCAAATTGCAATTACCTGGCCTTGGGATATGATAACCATCGTAAATACATAGTGGTTGCCAAATGCCTACATTTCAATCAATCAATCAATCAATCAATCAATCAATCAATCAGAATAGAGCTGGAAGGGACCTTGGATGTCTTCTAGTCCGCCCCCCAGCTGAAGAAGGAGAGCCTATACCTATACCATTTTAGATAGATGGTTGTCCAGTCTTTTCTTAAAAACCTCCAGTGATGAAGCACCTACAACTTCTGAAGGCAAGCTCTTCCCCTGGTTAATTGTCCTCACTTAGGAAGTTTCTCCTTAATTCCAAGGTGCTTCTCTCCTTAATTTCCATCTGTTGTTTCTTGTCTTGCCTTCTGGTGCTTTGGGAAATCAGTTGACTCCCCTCTTCTTTGTAGCAGCCTCTCAGATATGGGATACTGTTATCATGTCACCCCCAGTTCTTCTTTTCTCTAGACTGGCCATACTCAATTCCTGCAATTGTTCTTCATAAGCTTTGGTCTCCAGACCTTTAATCTTCTTTGCTTTTCTTTCTACTTTTTCCAAAGCCTCAACATCTTTTTTCTAATGTGGTGACCAAAAATGGATGCAATATTCCAGGTGTGATCTTATTAAGGATTTATAAATCACGTCACTGTGTGGATGTTGTGATAGTTGTAAGTACAAAGGCTGGACTTAAGTCACTTTTTTTCAGGGCTGTTGTTTGAATGGTCACTAAACTAATCTTCATAAATCAAGGAATGCCTACACAATTAAAATTAAAACCAGTCATGTAACTAAAAAAAGGGTGAAAGAAATGTGTTATTCCTAAATACAGGGAAAGTGGGAGTCAAATAGTGACTGAATTAGTAGACCAGCGAAATACTGTGGACATAATATACTTAGACTTCAGCAAGGCATTTGACAAAGTAGACCACAACCTACTTCTTGGTGAGCTAGAAAAAAGTGGGATAGATTGCATCATCGCCAGATGGATTTGTAACTGGCTGATAAACCGAATTCAATGAGTAGTCTACATCTACATGGAGGGAAGTCAGCAGTGGGGTACCACAAGGTTCAGTCTTAGGTCCAGTACTCTTCAATATCTTCATAAATGACTTAATGAGGGAATAGAAGGGGTCAAGCTATTTTCCAAGTCACCCGAAGGCCAGACAAGGAATAATGGATGGAAACTGAACAAGGAGTGATTCAACTTGGAAATAAAGAGAACAATCAACCAGTGGAACAGCTTGCCTTCAGATGTTGTGGGAACTTTCCCAGGCAGTTAAGTACTGGACTAAAATAAGACGATGGCTGTTTGAAATGACACATTGTAAATTAGAATTGAAACCGGAAACATTTCTTTTGGGGGTTAGACCCGCTAATATTGGCTCAACTAAATAGTTTTTGATGCTGCATATAGTCACCGCAGGCAGGATAGCATTCGCACAAGATTGGAAAAAGGGAGAACTACCGACAGATTCGAGAATAATTTATAAGATTATGGATTGTGCAGATTCTGATAGGCTCACAAAAATAATAAAGGGTAAAAGTGATTCAGAGTTTTATGCTAGCTGGAATAATTGGTATGATTGGGTCCAGAAAAAAATGAATAAGAATAAATGTTGATGTTTTCAGATATGCATTTGTAATGATAAATATTGTATTTGTTATGTATAGAATTGTAGATATTGTATATAGGATTTTATATAAATTATTATTATGTTGCTTTTTTCTGATCGATTGTTGAACTATATATTATGGACATGTTTGAAGAGATCACATAGAACATCTGTTGCTTATTTGTTATCGATTGTTATATGAAAATTTTCAATAAATTATATTTTAAAAAAAGTTGTGGGAGCTTCAACACTGGAGGCTTTTCAGAAAAATTTGGATTGCCATTTGTCAGAGATGGTATAGGGTTTTCTGCATGGGTGGGGGGTTGGACTAGATGACCAAACTGGGGAGAACCTTAGCTAGCCTGATTAGCACAAACAGCCGATTGTAGGTAGGATCAGCACTTCTGAAGATCAGCTGTTTCAGGCTGCAGGGATTGTCTACTGCTGCCTCCTCGTGCCCCATTTTCAGCCTCCGCGCCCCCCACATAGTGATTGTTAGAGGTTTTTACATTGTATGCTGTGGATGACTCCTGTTTTTTCTTCTGGGGTTGCTGGGTCTTTTTAACAGCATTTCACATGCCTTTGACATATAGCCATGCTGGCCACATGGGCACAGAAAGGGACAATTCTGGCTCCTTGGCCAAAAGATGGAGATGAGCACTGTGCCCTAGATTGGGATATGATTGGATAGGGAAAGCTTTACCTTTTGTTACCTTTCTATATGTTTAAACATTTGTGTGGGTGTTAGGAATCCTAGAGTAACTACACCTTTTAACAGCCAGTGAAAACTAAACCATGCCATAATATGATACATTAAAAATTCTGAAACCCTAAAGTAGTTAATTTCAAACGTCTGTTTATGCTGGATGTAATACATGTACTACATCCATTTCTCCTAGGGCATTGTTTTCTGGACTGCTATGAAAATGGCTGAGCCAACTTAATCATTTTGGACTATTGTTTCATAAAATCCTTCCCATTTTTCTTCAGCTTTGCCTCCCATTGTCTATTAAATGATGGTTCATTTGATATAATTCACTGGCGTACTTATCCTTCAAAATAAAAGCACAATGCCAAGCTGCTTTGAATACAGGAAGAAAAACAGACTATATATTTTTCAAAGAATGAACAAGGCATGTGTATTCAGATGAGTCAAATTATCTTTATGGTCTAGCAATATATAGTATATTGCTGTAGTTGCTGTAAATAGGAATGTCTATAATTTGCCAAATTACAGTTGTTCATTCAGTTAAAAAATCCAATCAATGTTCTGAATCAAATAAGCAAATCAGTGTAAATCATATAACTGAATTGTTTTGGGTATTTCTGAGCCTGTTTTAGAATTCTGACTCCAATCAACCATTTGATTGGTTTGATCCAATCTGGGTTGGTCATCAGGACCAGAGATTCTGTCTTCCAAGCTTTCAACCTTATGCTGGAGCCCATCTTCAGGTATCTTCTCTCTAGCAAAGGTCAATCCATGCATCTATCCCTGTGACTGACAGATGGAAAGGAAACTAACCACTAGATTGCAAGAACACAAGTCAGACACGGAGACCCGAATTATTGGTAGCCTCACAGTGCAATGAACAAGGACATATTCAACCCTGCAGTGACTAAGATTGTTGGACAAGCAGGCACAAAAACAGCCAGGGAAGTGATTGAAGCCTAGGAAACAGGCCCCTCCTCAGTCAACAGGAGTGCTGATTTAACTCCAGCCTATAAAGTTATTGGATGGCAAGGGGTGGGCAGCACAAGCAAACGATAGCTAATGACTTAAAAGTCAGCCATCAACACACCCCAGTCAACACCCACTTACAACAGGGACTATAAATACCACACAAGAGCAGCATACATCCCACTGAAGAGAATTTCTCTGGATGTGTTTTTAGTACTCGAGCATTAACCCAGCTAAATAAACCAAGTTATTTTATTTATTTTTTACTGCAGCCTAGCACATTCATTTTCTTGGATGCCAAAGAAAAAGAAACACCAATGCTCCCTGGTAGCTGGCTGACTTTATAAACTGCTCTATTTCCAAACAATTTAGCCTGGATTCATTAGTGTTGCTGCTCAGTTGCCTTGTGCTTAGCCTTTATTTAGTTTATGTGTATTGTCCATGTGTTTAAATAGTTGCACTTGGTCTTCGGTTTTTTCCCCCACTTCAAGGCAGCTAGCAAGAAGCAAGCAAGGAAAAAGACACCATAGCTGTGTCAAATCAAAAAAAGAGGAAAGAAAAAGGCAACAACAAAACCAAAATAAAGGCATAGCAATAAAGGTTTTTTTTTTTTAAAAAAAATAGGCCTACTGTCTGCACCTTTCCTGCCAAAACGTAACAAGTGTTCTCCAGATGTCTACAAATGGTATAACTCAGTCTGGGCATCCACAGGCAGAAGGGATTTTTCCTGGTTACTTCCTGCCTAGCAAGGATACTGGAGTGAACCTGTCAATGGCTGTCTGTTAAAACAGGCGTGTTTGCAGGGCCCACGGAAGCCCCTGGTGCCCAAATTCCAGACTGAAGGAACCACTCCCAGAAAAAAAATAATCAAGTAGGCAGCCTAAGCTCTCCCCTTCCCTTTTGCAGCGCAGTCAAAGGGCCTTGAGGTCATCCAGATGTTCCCAGAGAATGGCAACATGGGCAGAGTCCTTCCTGAATACCTGAGCAACTGGACCACCAACAAAGTCAGACAAGGTGAGACTGCCAACTACTGTACTTCCTTTTCCACCACTGCTCTAGTGCAGCTGGGGGCTTTTTTTTTTTACAACCTGGAGGTCTCAAGCTGGCTTGACCTGGTTTTGAGGCTGCTCTTTGCTCTTGGTTAAGAGTTGCCTCCAGCACCTTCTCTACCTGCTGAGTGACAGGCCACCTCTGCTGTTCAGATCTGGAAAGCTTAGCCAAGATTCCAGGCTGGTTTCAGCTGGAGACCTTAGGGTTGGTGGGCCATAGCACTCCTTCAGCTCTAGCTGCAATAGAGCTGTTGAAATAGCAAAGGCAGCTAAGGATGAACCATAATAATCTTTTAACGACCCCATAACCCCTCTTGGGGTAGAGTCCAGGCAACTGAATGGAGCTGGCAGGGTGTTTTGAATGGCCGGATGCCCTTCCCTGTCGCCAATGTGGAGTTTTGTTCGGCAGATACATTCTCATTGTGCCCAGAGAGAAAAATATCTGCCTCTACCTAGGATCGAACTCACAGCCTCCTGATTGTGAGGCCAGAGCTCCACCTCTAGGCCACTGCACCACTCCGCTCTAGGATGACCCACAATGCTGTATGTAAGATACTTTTCTGTGTTTCCTTGGCACAGACAGCTAATATTTTCTAAAGGGAATAATCACCGCACCAAGATGGCGAGCCTAAAAGTCGGGCTCTGCCCACATTGATGTCATGGACGCACCACGGCTATGCTCCTGCCACCTCTCAAAGATTGGCAAAAAAAAATTTGCTGCTGGAAAAGAATGGTCTTTCCTAAGCAGATACGTATTGGCTAAGCTGTGGAGACTGGGTGCAGCCAGACTCATGACCTTTGCTGCCATGAGTGGCTGCCTACGACCAGGAGAGCACAAAGCCTCCCTGTTCCTCCTTGTAGAGAGGTTGTAGTTGTCAGTGATGTCAGCCCCATGCTTCTCCTCATCCTGAGTTTTCAGCTTATTATGCCTTTCTGTTTCCAGAGGGGGTCGACGTAATGCCCAACGCTGTTGTGAAGTCGGTATCTTTAGCCGGGGATCGGCTGCTCATACAGTTGAAGGACGGAAGGAAAGTGAGTAATGGAAAACAACACTTGCCTATTTTTTCCAGAGTTAGATTGTCCCAAAGGTGCTTTTTTTCAACAGGCAGCTGGACTTTCCGGTTTCTCTGCTGAAGACGTTTCGCTTCTCATCCAAGAAGCTTCTTCAGCTCCTTTTTCAGAGCTGCTTGGATGAGAAGCTAAACTGTGGTGGTGTAGGGGGATAATGCCTCCTTAAGTACTCCCAGCTGCCTGCAATTAGTGCAGGTTCGACTCCCACCAGGCTCAAGGTTGACTCAGC
>JANHFR010004989.1:109146-119439 GCA_032468015.1 Mimophis mahfalensis | reverse complement strand
TTCGACTTACAAATTTTTCTACTTACAAATGTGCATTTGGAACGGATTAAATTCGTAAGTAGAGGGACCACTGTATGCAGTTTTTTAAGTGTGGTCTTACTAAGGCTTTAAAACAGGGGTCTCCAACCTTGGCAACTTTAAGCCAAGCCAAGCTGGCTGGGGAATTCTGGGAGTTGAAGTCTGCCAGGCTTAAAGTTGCTAAGGGTGGAGACTCCTGCTTTTTAACGTAGTACCAGTACTTCATGTTATCTTGATTCTGTCCCTCTATTACTGCAATTTAGGATTGCCTTCGCCATCTTAAAGCTGACTTTTGGTTGAGGTAAGAATGTGAGTATGTGTGCTTATGCCCTGTGATCTGCAAGCAGCCTTCTATATGCCAATCCTAAATATTTATAATAATATGCCACAGGACAGCACTAAGGACAGGGCATCATTATGTTAGAAATTACCCTATGGCAAACATTATATTTAAAACCAGTTGGGATCAACCACCCTAATTCAGTCTTAGATCCTGGTGCTGTTCTCAAGACCCATCAGTGAAGAATAGCTTGCTTCAGAATCCACCTTTAATCAAAAGATTTCTGGCAAATGTGAAGCTAGTTTCTTTTAATTATGACGTGTGTGCTTTCATATCACCTCTGCTTTTCTTCAATTATTTGAGAAACAAGAGCAAAGTTCCTGAAGTTAAAGAAGTGATCTTACTGAATATTTTGGTGTTCTTTTTTGTATAGGAGGATCTTATAGTGCAATAGGCATATGTTTGCTGTTTGCTACATAAATGAAAGATCATTAATTCATGGGAAATAATTCCAGAACTCATCACTTAAGCTACATTGCAGCATTTTCTTTAAAGTAAAGGTTGCATAACTGCATTCATGGGCATTCACAGAGATGTGCATTCATGACAAACAAGAAGACACAAGAGACAATTATTTGTTTACACCTCTCTCTCACACACAACATTAAGCTGGTAAAGGCTTAAATCCTGTGTGCTAGATTAAGCCTGGTGTCCTCTAGAACAAAACTGCAAAACTATGATCTCATGTTCACACATGAGTTTCAGGTCTGCTTTTAAAAAATAGATATTAAAAAAATAGCTTTTAAAAAACAGACAATAGATTACAATTTTAATCCAAAAAAGAAATCTAGGGTGGGATTATATTAGCAAAGGAAGTCCAATTTGAATCCTGGTGTTTTTAATTCATTTAACAATATATGCATTTAATTTAAATAAAATGTAATCTTCCTGTTTCTGTCGTGCGTTTCTTTGTCCTGGTCTCACCTGGCCTCATCCCTTGTCTTGATTTGAAAAAAGATCTAATGGCTAAAACCATTCATTAACTAAAAATGCAATGACCTCTATTTAAGATTGGCTGTTGTGGCTGTCGGCTGCCAGCAGAGCTAGCAGAGAATCAAACAAGGAAGAGGTTGAGGGAGTGCCTGGGCCAACTTTGGAGCCTTTGGAAGGCTCTGATAAGGAAACAGCATCAGAGACAGAGGCAGAACCAGGGCCTTCCATCCTCCCCCAGGTGGAGAGGCAGCTGTCTTCAGGGTCTGAGCTAAGTGAGCAGGAGGAACAGATGGGGCCCATCCCAGATGCACGCATGAGCAGAGAGGAAAGGACAGGAGAGGAAAGGAAAATAATCAGCCGGCTCTCAAGGAAAAGCAAACAGGGATGCTAGCCAGGCCCTCCCTGGCTGGGAAATAAATAGTAGGGGTTTGGAAGTGGCCATTTGTTGCAGACAACGGAATGCTTTTAGGATACAGCAAGCAAATTGGATTTCTTGGCCAGGTCTGTTGGGACTAATCATGTCTGATTTTTGTTATCCACATGAATCAAAGACTATTCTTGCCCTGTTTCAAAAGGGGTTTGTTTTTATTCACAAGTAAGCAGCTTATCATTACTTGCTAAGGCTGGGTCAGAACATTGGCTATTGGAATTAACAATACGGTAGATAAGCTACAATGCCTTATGAGCTGCATATCAAGGATGGAATCCCCAAGGAAAAGGTGTTAAACTATCACTGCAAGACAGGTTGTAAAATAATATGCTGAGAAGGGGAACTATTGATATGGATGCTATAGAAGTTGATCAACTGGGAAGGGTCCCAGGATAAACTTTCCATAGTAACTGAGGTTACTCACTTTCCACTAGCTTAGGGATGCAAGTTGCTGAAGTAATTTACATACCCTATGCACTATGCATATCACTATGCATATCATTTAAAGACCATTCTGGCATTCAAACTTCTCCACCCCAAATTTTCAATTGTTTCTATGCAAACTTGTGGTAAAGTGTTACTGAATTCTAGTGTCGCACCCGTCTTGCCCAGATTCCCTTGTAGCCAATACTCCAATTCCTCATTTCAGGAAACAGAAACTTTATTGGAACAGGTTGCAGGGGAGAACAAATGAGCAACGGATAGGGGGAAAACCACCCTGTCCGGGATCCGAGTCAGTTCTGGAGTAGGGGAAACGCCCCGGTCTCCTTATAGTCCCACGTGGCTGGTCACGCCCCTCCGAGTCTGGAAACTTCAGGGTTCCTCACGGCCCGTCTGAAACAGTTGGCTATGGGAAATGGACATGTGCCTCTGCTCACGCCTCAATCTTCAGAATCTATCTCCCACGGGAGACGACAAGGCCAACGGGGCATACAAGGAGGGGGATAGGCACGCATGCAGAAAGCAGGAGCGGGTACCGAACAAACGGGAGGAACAGGGGGTCTCACTTGGAAAGGAAGAACAATGGCAATAGGTCTTAATGGGGCAGGAGGCCGAACAGGAGCAGTCAAACTGATCAGAGAGAGTGGGAGGACGATTTGGAATGTCGGAGGTTCGGCTGGGGATGCTGGAAGTTCTGGCTGGCCCGGAGGATTATCCAGTCAAGCAGGGACCACCTCCCTCCTGGAGATAGGGTGTCAGGCTACGTGGCATGACAAGGGTGATCCTGTAGGCTGCCCCATGCTCCAGAGCTGTCGGCCCGAAGCAGATGAGGGCACGACATCTAGGCTTTGGATCGTGCTGCAGAAATTGATTTCTATATACTGTATATATCTATATGAACAGAGGCAGGGTACTATGTTCTGTGCTGATACTATGTAAAAACATCTTGGGGGGTGATTGTCTATGGATGATTCTCAGTCATCCAGGTCAAGATTATCCCAAAGGTGCTTTTTCAAAAAGCAACTGGATTTTATTTTTCCTTAAAGATGTTTTGCTTCTTGTCCAAGAAACCTCTTCAGTTCCGAAGAGAACTGAACAGAAGCAAAGAAGCTTCTTGGATGAGAAGTGAAATGTCTTCAAGGAAAAAGTCCAGTTGCCTTTTGAAAAAGCACCTTTAGGATAATCTCAGGTGATAGCACAAGCTGGGTGGATAACCAGCTTTCTGCAGGTCCTTGTGTATCATGAGAGGCAGCTTCTAAATTTTCATCATGCTTCAGTATTAATGTTAGGGCAATATACTAACTTTAGGTGATACATGAGTTTCATAACTGGCTACAAGGCTGAAATAACACTAACTGTGATTCTGGGTGATTGCTGGAGGGCAAATATCTCGACCGTTCAGCAGTTTTCCATTCCATCATCTTGGTATGCTTCTGGACAAGTTACAGGTGTTGGGAATTGGAGATAGTTCTATGATGGTTCTCAACCTTCCACAAATATGTGGGTTAGGGTGGGGTGAACATTGATCTCATGCCCACGTCCTTGTGGGGTATCTCAGGGCTCGTTGTTCTCCCCATTCCTATTTACATTGTATGAAACTTCTGGGGAAAGTCATTCAACAGCATGGGGCGAGATATCCTTTTTAGAAAGTTACATTTTATTAAAATTATTTTTCATAGAATAAAGAACAAAATAGAGAAAAAAAGAAAAGAGACAAGAGCATGCAAGTGTGAGAGAGAAAAAATTAAAATTAAAAAATACATGAATGACTTCTGATCTTCTTTTAATAGATAGTTACAGTACAATCTCACTGTCCCTCCTCCTTCTTCAATGTTATACAAGTCCCTTCAGCTCCTCATATAATCCATGTCTTTCTGAATCTTGAAATCCATAAATCATCATTTCAGTTCTTTCATCTTTCAGGAAAAAAAAATCCATATAAAATTTCCAGCAGGGGGTGAATTACTGTATCATCAGTATGCTGATAATGCTAAGCTATAAATCTCTGCTCCAGGCCAGCTAACAATGCCGGGGAGACTCTGTCCTGGGTTTGAAGGTTATGGGGTCTCCATGCCTTCAATGCAACCCTAACAGGTTAGAATAGTTCTGGCTTTGGGGGGCTCCCTGGACCCAGTGATTTTCTATCCTTAAGTCTAAATGGCTTACCCTGTCTTAGACAGACTTGATGCACAATTTTGGGGGTTCTCATGGATTCATATCTCCTGCTCCAGGAATGGCAGCTACGACCAGGAGACTTTGCATAACTTCAGGCTGTATGCCATTGTACCCTTTCCTAGATCAGGCAGCACTGCACTCAGTTGGTCATGCTTTGGTCTTCTCCTCCTTGGATTACTTCAATGTGTTGTATATGAGCTGTCCTTGAAGATCATCTGGACATTATAGTACCAGAGGTGGTATTCAGCCAGTTCTGACAGGTTCCAGAGAACTGGTAGCGATAATTTTGACTGGTTCGGAGAACTGGCAAATACTACCTCTGATTGTCCAACACCGGCAAATACCACCTCTGATTGGCTGACAGCATAGCCACACCCACTAAGCCATGCCCACAGAACCGGTAGTAAAATAATTTGAATCCCACCACTGTATAGTACGATAATACTGAATAGTACTGAAATGCAGACACAGCAATGATGGGTATGCTTCAGTATGCCCAGGTTACATCTTTGCTTTGCAAGCTTTAGTGGCACTCAATAGGCTTCCAGATACAATTCAAAGTTCTGGTTGTCACTTATAGAACCTTTTATAGCATGAACCCAGGATATTGGATGCAGTGCATTTCTACAGTTGGTCCACATCATGTCTGACAGGAGATACATACTCTGGGTTTTATCGAGAGCAGAGGTGTCCAACCTCAGCAAATTTAAGACTTGTGGACTTCAACTCCCAGCATTCCCCATCTCCCAAAATTCCCCAGCCAACATAGGAGTTGAAGTCCGTAAGTCTTAAAGTTGCCAAGGTGTCCCTGATGAAGAGTGTTATCTACTGTACTGGGAGACAGGAAGCATGTCTTTCTACACCTCCCCTTTGGAACACTGTTTCCCTGAAACTAGACTGGCCCTAACTTGGCTGTTCTTTCAAGAGGTTAACAGCTTGTTAATCTCCCAGGTCTTGGGAGATTAGGTGCACCTCTGGGATGATATTAATATATTGCTGATGGTCATCCTTGCTTGCCATTGTTTTTGTTTTATTCTTATTAGGGACTTATTTTCATTTTATTTATTGTCATACTGATGTTTTAATAGTCTTCACTGCTCAGAGCTGCTTATATGAGATGGGAAGCCATTAAAATTGAACAAAATCAATCAATCAATCAAATATAATTTGGAAAGCCCATCCTCATATAAAGCAACCTAACCCATGGTCAGCTCACCGAAGACAGCTCACTGAAGAACAATTTAACAATTCTATTTAATTATTTAAATTAAATAAAAATATTTTGATTTTTGTCATTCACATTTCCTTTCGAGGTAGGTAAAATGAGGACCCAGATTGTGGGGGCAATAAGCTGACCTTGTAAAATGCTGTTTGTGGGGGGGCAAGAGCCCTAATGAGCAGGCATATGCATGGAATGAGGGCTGTTGCTAAACACATTGTAATCCGCCCTGAGTCTTCGGAGAAGGGCGGGATATAAATGGGATTAAAATTAAAAATTAAATTAAAAATTTTGTCCCTCCTTTTGCATCCTTTCTTTAATGATTCTATTCCACCATTTCTTTTATATTGGTGTAACTCTTTTCCTGCAGCAAGTGTGAGTTGGCCATGATGAGTTGTCCTAGGCCCATGTATATAGGGTATGACCAGCCTTCCTCAACTTGCTGGCCTCTAAGTATGTTCAAGATGAATGCTTGCTGTCTGAAGATCATACATGGTGAAGCTCAACACATTTGGAAGACAACAAGCTATAGAAAGCTGGTCAAAACTGCTCATAAACCATCCTAAATTGTCAAATCTTTTGCTAGCAACTGAGAATGCTTGTGTTGATTTGTTTGTTTTCATATTCCATTTTATTATAAAAAAACAGAAGTGGCTTTACTTGCCAATCTAAAAAAAGGATCTTGAATAGTTTTTTACAAAACTGGAATGCTACAGACTGGAGTTTGGCAGATGCTAAAATTATGTAGTGCTAACAGAGAAGCAGTCAGTCTTGAGTGAACATATTGATGAATTAAACATGGTACAGCTGCAGTGTTTGGTTTAGATGTCTGCTGTAATGACTGGATTAGCCATAAAGTAAACATAAAGATTCCAAGTTTATAATATTGATTTCCAATGTGATCAGTGTTGTTCACATAGTCATTACTTCAATTAAACACTGAGTCATTTAAACAGATGTACATTTTCCTCCCTTTAAGTGCCTCCCTTACTTTTATTTCCCTGGGCAGAACAGCAATTAGGCTTTCAAGTCTGAGAGATTTGTGTTTCTCTGCACCTGGCCTGCTTTAGAAAGCAAGAGTTAAAATCATCTCGGTATTTATTATCTACAATAAAAAGGAATGACCACTCACTGAGATTCATATCAAAGCTTTCTACAGAAGGATTCAGTTTCATGGCTGACAATTCGTAAGGCAGAGTCACTTTTTATGCAACCAATGTGCAAAAATCCTCTTAAAGCTAAATATAAATATAACATGGCCACATGCTTAGCATGGTTAGATGCTTTGGTTTTCTTTTAATGAACCATCAAGAAATCACATGTGCAACACAATGTGCTGGGCAGAACAACCAAAAGCAACAATTCAGCATGTCAGTCTAATTGATACTCTTCAACTCTTTTCTTTGACCTCTTTCTTATTAAAGCCCCTGCATCCATTCTTTTTTACTTTAACCCTTCCAAGACATTTTTAGAAGCTGTATCCCATGATGAATCTTCATTATTCTTGTGACTAAAGCCACTGCCATTGGTTCAAGTACTTGATAGGTTATTTGAACCAGAGGAGAGTATATTCTATATTTGTCCTGATAGTATCAGATTGACTCAGTATTGGAAAAGAGACATTTTCTGATGATATCAGGCAGGGGTAGGCTCCAAAGATTTTAGCAGTGGGTTCTCTGCCCAGTTGCTAGGTAGGAATGGCCATAGTCGGCTGTCCTGCACTGTGTATGTATGGGTGTTTTTCACCCTTCCCGGGCTCCAGAGGTTTTCCTCGAGCCTGTGGGAGGTGAAAACGACCTCCCCTGGGCTCTGGATACCCTGTGTGGTCTTACCAAGGCATTCTAAGGTGATATTAATACTTCACATGATCTTGATTTTATCCTTCTATTAATGCAGCCTAGGACTGAGTTGGCAGCATATGGCTCATATTTAGGTGATTGTCCACAAGGAATCCAAGATCCTTCTCACAGTTACTACTGTTGGGCCAGGTTCCACCAATTCTATAATTGTGCATTAGGTTTTTTCATGCCTAAGCGTAAAACCTTACTTTTCTCTACATTGAATTTCATTTTATTAGATAGGGCCCAGTATTCAAGCTTGCTAAGATCTTTCTGTCTCTTGAGTCTATCTTACTGGCTATTGGCTATTCCTGCCAGCATGGTGTTGTCTGTAAATGTTATGAGTTCCCCTTCTATCCTTTCATCTAAGTCATTGGTCAAGATTTTGAAGAGTACTGGGCCTAAGACAGAGCCTTGGGATACCCCACTACTCGCTTCTCTCCATGTCGGTGCATTTCCATTAAGGAGTACACCGGTGGTGGGATTCAGCCGGTTCAGGCTGGTTCACATGAATCGGTTGTTAAAATTCTGGCTGGCCCCATCCACCCCGCCTAGTCACTCCACATCTTGCCCGCTCGCTTGGCATAGCTGCTGCTGTTGCTCCCTGGCTGACTCCCTCGCTTGCCTCGGGCCAACCAGCTTGCCTGTCTTCACTCCAGCCTCCCACATGGCCCAGATCCCTGCCAAGCCTTCCTTCACCATTAACCACTGCCTCTGTTGCGGCCCAGCTACCTCCCTGTTTGGTGAGCCTTCCTTCGCCTCTTTGCCGGCTTTAATGGCTTCTTAGAGGTCCATTTCAGCCTGTAAGAGGCCAAGGGAGCCCTAGAGAGGCCTGAACGGGGGATAGGATCGCCAGATCGGGCCCAGGGAGTCTCTATTTCAGCCTTTAACAGGCTGGAGGAGCCCTAGGAAGGCCAAACTGGGCCCAATCCATCCTCCCCATCTCCTTTTCCATGGCTTTGCTGTACTTACTTTTCTGCTGCAGAAGCTGCAGGAGAGTCTGAGCCATGGGGCAGAGAAGCCAAAGTCTTTTATTCAGAAGCCAGTGAAGCTATAAGAACGTGAGATGTAAGGAAAGGCTCAAACTCCTCCCACACACAATAGGACTAAGACCTGCCCCCATCATCTCGGTCAGAATTGTCCAATCAGAGTCTAGGTCCACCTGAATCTGAGTGACTTTATCTGACAGAAACTGTACAAATTCCTCAGCTCTACCCTGCAAGGGCTCTTCCACTCCCCCTACGTTAAGGAGAGAGTGAGTCACCCTAAACAGGGCGGCTGGGCGAGAATCTGCGGATGTGATAAGTGCGGAGAAGTGCAAACATTAATTGAGAATCAGTCTGTTTCTTTGGAGTAGTTTCTTTCTCACCATCCTCTAAAGCTCCTTAACTGGTTTTTCTTAATAATTTGCCTATTTAGAACAACATAAAGGAAGCAGAAAAAAAGGCAATAGAACTCCTAAGGGAGCAAAATCCCTACAGCTATATAATGATGGTCTCTAAAGTGATCTTACTGCCACAGTAAAAAACAATGACTTTAAAATACAACTATTACTGTTTCCAAAACATATACTGGTACTTGCTAAAATTTTAGAAAGCAAATGTTAACAGATAGCTGCTTCCATTAGCAGAAGAACAGCTTCCGATATAGGGGAGAATAATTACAAATCCAGCAAGTTTTTATATTTGCTTGAGAGCCTGTCAGAAACCCTTTGCTAATCTTAGAATGAGACTTCACTGAACAACTAATATAGTTTCGTCTTCTTGTAGTTCTTGAAATCCATGTCACAGAATCCAGTGTTTCAAAGGTATTCGTATCATTTTAGCCATTTTTGACATAAGATTGCCAGATTTAAAAATTTTGAGTATTGAAACATTTCATGGAAAAGTCTCTTTATAATGCTACTATCAAGCATTGCACATTAGGCTTGTCAAATTTCTTGTTTCTGATCAGATTGCATTTCACAATGCTTCAAGTGTATAATGGCTTATTTAGTTATATTAACAGAATAGATATGAGTAAAAATTATACCTTTATAGCAAAAAAAAAAAAAAAAAAAAAAGGTAAGTAATCCACAGGAAATGGGGTGGGAAGGAGTAAGTGGAATCTGAGATGCTAGCAAAGCAGGGCCAGTCTGTGGAGACCCAGCGGGACAGGATGGGGTGGGGGAAGCAATTGTGGGACCCCAGGGGAGCATGAGTATCTTAGTGGATTGGGGGAGGGCTTCAATGGTCTGGTCCAGCACTAGGCTCCACAGGCTGTTCCCCAGTCCGAGATACCTCCTGCGCAAGACCTACACATTCAATTAACAAATGCATTGGGGAAAGCAGGGAGTGATCATGTTCATTTAACATGATTCAATCAAATGAATCCCCAGGTTAGAAATGTAATTGGCAGGCTCTATTACATTTGTAACTGGAAGACTATCTCTATAATGAGAACGAGGGACAGTCTCAGGTAAGTCCTGCCTTAGCACCACACAAGTCTCATGCCTCGCCCACCCTGGCCACGCCCACCCAGTCACGTGACCACCCAACTGGTCATTAGGACAGAGAACCAGTTATTAAATTATTTGAATCCCAACAGGTCTGGTGGTTAGTTACCTTGGAGAGAGATATAGATGAAATACACTTGATAAAGCTAAGGAATTTTATGCTAAATTAGTTAAGGATGGTCATTGGGGCCAAAACGGGGAAAAGATTGAGATTCCAGAACAGGATGGGCCCGTTTCATCTCCGCCGGAAATGATAGATTTGGGAAATATTAAAAATTCGTTTAAGAAAGAGGACAATGATGACAGGACCAGACATGATTTAAACAATTAGTGGCAGGACCTAAGAATGAAGATGAGGGTAGAGAGATCTTTAAACAACGAATTTCGGAATTGTTACAAACCCCT
>JANHFR010004989.1:69960-80142 GCA_032468015.1 Mimophis mahfalensis | reverse complement strand
GGCATTTTTACAAAGTCAGCTTATTGCCCCCAACAATCTGGGTCCTCACTTTACCTACCTTGGAAGGTTGGAAGGCTGAGTCAACCTTGAGCCTGGTGAGACTCGAACCTGCACTAATTGTGGGAACCAGGCAGCCATGCTGCTCACTGTGTCCTTGAGATGGAAGCAATGTCTCACGAGAGCCAAGGCATGACAGGAGGCCCAGGTTTGTAGAAGTTCCCCAAAACAAGGAAACGAGATTGGAATTAAGGGTCTGAAATCATAGCTTTGGAGACTTCTACAAAACATCACTTTTGTGGCAGGTCTTAGCTCTTTCTAGTTAATAAATGCTCATGTTGAGTATCTCCAGGGATCCCTATAAGAGACCTGGATTTTTGTATACCCAAGTAGTGGGAATTCTCAAGCCTGAGGTTATGACCACTGTGAGCTCATGACCTCCATATGTGACTGGATTGAACTCTCAAAATTCATGGCAGGAGTTGTGAATTCCTAAGGGAGACATACTGGTATCTTGAGAGCACCAAAGGGAAGAAGTCCACCATATTTACAACAAAACACTTTTAAACCATTAGGTCTAGGAAGCAAAGTACAAAATGATACACAGAGCAATGTTTTCAGAAGATTAATTTCAAGAACGTTGCATATTTCAAATTTATTACCTGCTTTCTTTTGGCTAAATAAAGGTGACCTCTTTGAGGTGGCTGTGGAATAGTGGAAAAATGCAAATGATCTCAGCAAAGTTTCTGATAGTGTATCACTGGGTAGTCAATGACCAAAGAGGTTAGAATCACCATGGACAGATCAGTTTGGAAATATATCCTTCGCAGATTAAGATAATTATGTTATGAAAAACTGGCAAAATGCATATGATTGCAGCAGACACTTCTATATTTGCCTAACAGCAAGTAACTGTCAAAATTATTTCTCTTCATTTAAACTGGAGGGAAATGAAAATCTGCTAGAGGAGTAATGAAAGAAAAGTCATGAAAATGAGAACTTTGCACAGACATGTTCAATAGACTTTAATATTTACCATACATCCTGTTATACTAATCTGCATACATTTTAATTTTGAAGGGAAGTTTGGTGGTACCATCAATTTGGGTGATCAGTGGGGGAAAAAAAGTTTATGTCCAATAGCTGAAGGGTTGCTATATATGATTTTATTCACTGGTTAAAGTCTTTGGAGGAGGTGGTTTCTCATATCTCACCATTGAGTAGGTAGCATGGACAGAAACTGTGTGATCCTGGCCTTAGGTTAAGAAACTTCATTTTTCAGAAAAGCCTCACAGAATCTTAATTCAGTACTTGCTCTCTTTTAAGTGATGAATAAATAATGCTCCTTTTAATGTATTTTGCTCTGAGTTGGAAAGCATTGTAGAAATAAAGATTGCATACCACTGTTGCATTTGGTCTACTAAGCCAGTTTGATTTAATGGTTAAGAAACCAGGCTAGACAGCAGGAGACCATGTGTTCAAGTCCTACCCTAGCCATGAAAATTGGCTGGATGACTTTGGGCCAGTCAGTCTCTCTCAGCCTAACTCACCACAGGGTTGTGTCTGTGAGGGAGGAAGCGGTTCGCAGCTTTGAGTTATTTGTAAAAATAATACAGGTAGATATAAACAAATGGCAGGCAGGCAGGCAGGCAGGCAGGCAGGCAGGCAGGCAGGCAGGCAGGCAGGCAGGAAGGAAGGAAGGAAGGAAGGAAGGAAGGAAGGAAGGAATCTGATAAGCTGTAACAGTAAAGCATGTATTTCTTCCTCTATGGAATGGAGATGCCTGTAATAGGGCAAATGAATTGCTAGGAAATGGAAACACTATATATACAGGAAGTCATCATTTCACAACCATAATCAGCACAGGCAACTCAGTTATTAAGTGAAGCAGTTGCTAAGTGAAACTGCAAGTGTACTTACAATCTTACTTCAACTTTTTTGCTTTACACCCCTGAAAACGTTCTCAGTGTGAGGATTCAGCACAAAGTAACGTTTTCATCACAGTTGTAACTGCAAACAGTCACTGTCCAAAACTGTCCATTTAAGTCTTTTGTCTATAAAATTAAGTACCACAGATTTTAAGAGATATCAGTAAGATGTATTTAAATCTTTTCTAATGCTGGGATGATTTTTATTTTTATTTATCTGTATTCAACATTTGCAGTTCAGGATTCTCAAACCTTGGCCTTATATGCAGTCTGTAAACATAACTATATGGTTTTGGTTAATTTTCACAAAAGTATCTGCTTATTACTCTATATTCAGGTCACTTTATTTTAATGATTTTTTAAAATAATTCCTTTGTAAGAAATGACATTAAAGTATATCCTGGTTAAGCTCCCATCTAGGGCTGTGGAAAGCTTTGAATGTGCCCTTTGCTTTGACAAAACTTTGATTGAAGCAGGTTCCTAAGTCAAAATGGGGATGCTTTTCAAAGTAATGACTCAAGACTGGTGGCTCAGAGATACTTCATAGCCCTTCAAAGCCCTTTGGAGATTTCTTGTTGCTTAAGATTTTTTTTTTTAAGCCAAGGAACTATGGTGCAGTCAGTGCCATATATGGGATATGCTGTGGGGAGGGAATGGAGTGATGTGATAAGCTGTCTGACATGAGTACACAATGACTTTTATCAACTCCTTCAACTCAAACTCCATCAGTTCTTTTGGGGTGACAATCACCTTTATTCATTTTTTCAATCCTTAATTTCTTTTATTTGGGAAGTCATCATTCTCCTCTTTGCTCTCTGTTATGCTAATAGTATGTTACACAACATACAGTATGTTGGTTACTGAGAGCCAAGGTTTAGTCTCCCAAGCATTGGACTCATAGTGGAGCCCCATCTGTGGGGAGCTTCTCTCTCACCAGAATGTGATCAGAGAAGCTCCGCTCTGGATGGGGTCCAGCACAAGTCTGAAAGCTCAGAAGACTAAACTTTTGGACCCGTTGACTGACCCAGACTGTGTTCTGAAACATTATCCTGGGACTCGTATATTTGCTTCATTCACGAATATGTTACATTTTTCAGGGATGGGCTTCAAAAAGTTTAGCAAGGCATTCTCTGCCCGGTTGCTTGTTGGGTGCAGCCATGGTGGGTGTGCCTTAGTCGGCCTCCTGCACCATGGTGAGTGGGAGTCTTTCACCCTCCCTGGGCTTCGAAGGCTTTCCACAAACCTCTGGGAGGGCTAAAACAGCCTCTCCTGGGCTCCGGAAGTCCTCCAGTGGCCGGAAACAGGACCATTTCTGGACTTCCTGTACTTCCGGTAGGCCTGTTTTTCACCGTCCCTGGGCTCCAGAGGCTCCCTGGGCTCTGGAGCCCAATCCAGATTTCAGCATTCTGAATGCAGATCATATAGACCACAACTTTACTATTAAATTCTACATAATGTGGGCCGGGGTACCTTTTTTGATAATGAAGTTTTACAGATGTTGGTCTAAACATGTACTATTTTAAGAAGAGATGGTAGCATGGTTACAAATGCCACCAGATTTTTTCTGGTAACCAAAATGTTTCTGTGGAACTGTTTCTCATTTTTTGCTGCCTGTGCTCAATACCTTAGAATGCTGCCAGCAAACGGTAATTCTGACCCAACTATCTCCTTCGGGTGATAAGGCATTCTTCACTGGAGAGATCAAGCATGCCAGCCAATTCCAAGCCTCTGTTGATACCCCAAAAATCTAAAGACCAGAGACAGAACAACCCAGAAGGACAATGAAAAGAAGGACTAGGGGGTGACTTGAAAGCAGCGTTCTAAGGGGCTGCCACAATGAAGATGTCAACCTATTCTCCAAAGCACATAAGGCAGAATAAGAAACAACAAATGCAAACTAACCAACCTAGAATTAAGGAGAAATTTCCTGACAGTTGGAATGACTTGTCTCTATCAGTTGCAAATTCTCCAACACTGGAGATTTCTAAAAGAAGAGATTGGACAACCATTTGTATGAAATGGTATAGGGTCTCCTGCTTGACCAGGGGTTGGATTAGAAGACTTCCACAGGTTCCTTCCAACTCTATTATTCTGAAAAGTCATGTTGAGCCCAACACGCCCCGAAACAAGTAAAAAAAATATTTCGCAAGTGTTGATTTTAAAGATGGATTAGGATGCTTTCTGCTTTGCTTCAAGTCAGCATAGAATGTGTTTTGGACAGTGTTCTGCTATTGTTTCCTCATCTATTATGACATTATTTTTGTCCAAAGGTTTATTGTAGTGAAAATCTTGATAATATCCAGGTGTAACTTGGAACATTGCTATCATATCATCCCAGTGCTTCTTTTCATTGTCCTTGTGAATGACCTTAAAAGGGTCTGCTGTCTCTGCCATTTTTATCCTTTTTTAAAAACTCTGCATGTGATAAAAACAATGATTTGACACTAAACATTGTGATGCTTCCCCAATATGGTTTATGGATGAATGTTTTTTTAAAATTGAATTTCAAAAGAATTTGAATTGAACTGATGTGTCCTCGAATCAGAAATCTGTTCCAACTCCTGCCTTTTACAAATCTGGAATCTCTCATTCAAATTCAATCAGGTTTGATTCACACAGGTCGCATATCTGTTTCAAAGTATTGATTGTTCCTTTTAATTGCTAATTATAAATAATTCTCTTACCGAATGTTTTGCTTCTGCTGAGGATATGAAGAATTATGTGCAGGAAGGGTTGTCTCCTCCTTGGCAGAACCTCTCTCCTTGGCAAACAAATGCGAGCCACAGAGCTATTTTCAAGCTTTTTCTAAACTAATCTGACCAGGAAAAGCATTCCCTAGCCAGCTGCATATGGTTTACCCACTGCTTGAACTATTTGTGTGAAAGGCAGTAAATATAAGTATCAAGGACATATAATTCCTGTGGATAGTGCACTGTTTGGATTGCTGGCACCTTATGTAAACAGAACTCAGACAAGAGCCAACACACAACCAACAACACCAGAGCTGCAGAAAAATAAAACGCCGTAGACTTTATTTAGAATGAGGAAACTGTGAAGTCAGACTCTGCACATGGAGGACCTCCAGTCAAACACCAGCTCTACTTAAAACAGTGTAACATGAAGCTTACCATGTCAATTAATTCAAATGAACAACAAAAGTGTGATTAATTCTTTAACTTGTTGCAGTGACTAATGCAACTTCTGTAACATGCTGCCCTTAATTTGAAAGGAAACAAAGGGATGGGTTGCTTCAAACTGTTCTGGTAGATGAGGCCACAGGAGTTGAAGTATCCTTGACAGCTAATTTTAGCTGAGCATCCTTTGCAAGGAGATAAGCCATACATTTGTAGAGCCACAGTGGCACAGTGGTTGGAGTGCTTAGAGAGGGCTGTAAAAGCACTGTGAAGTGGTATATAAGTCTAAGTGCTATTGTCACTTGTCCATGTAAATTTCATGACGCTATCTGCACTCATATTTTGGCAAAAATGAGAAAGGAAAAGAATGGTGCGCCAGTTGCGCCCCTATCTGGACCAGGATGCCCTACGCACAGTCACTCATGCGCTTGTGACCTCCCGGCTCGACTACTGCAACACGCTCTACATGGGGCTGCTCTTGGGGACCATTCAGAGGCTTCAGATGGTGCAGAATGCGGCCGCGCGAGTTGTTTTGGGAGCTTCCCGGTACTCCCATGTAACACTTCTTCTCTGCGAGCTGCATTGGCTTCCAGTTGCCCTCTGGGTGAGATTCAAGGTGCTGGTTATGACCTATAAAGCCCTAAATGGCTTGGGCCTGGAATATCTATGGAGACACCTGCTGCCGGCATCATCTTCCCACTGCCTGATTCGCTCCCATAGGGAGGGCCTCCTCTGGGTGCCATCGGTCAGGGAATGCTGGCTGGCGGCCCCTAGGGGGAGAGCATTCTCAGTTGGGGCACCCACCCTTTGGAACCAGCTGCCGGTGGGGCTCCGGATGGCTCCCGACCTTCGCACTTTCCGACGTGGTTATTCGAACAGGCCAGCCTGGACTGACAGGGTTTTGTTATTTATATGTTTGTTCATTGAGGCTTGCTTAATTCATTTTTAATTTTTGTAATTTTTGTTTTAATTGCCCTGTACACCGCCCTGAGTCCTTCGGGAAAAGGGCGGTATATAAATTTAATAAATAAATAAATAAAATAAATAAGGCAGAAAAAGGAAAAGAATAAGGCAGAAAAAACATTATACCCCTGTTTGCTAGACTGAAAAAAAAAAGATAAAAAATATCTTCATTTAATCTACTTTTTCAAATTTCTGTGACAATCTGGTAAATTTTTATTTTCGTGGTTTGGAGAAAATCCACATAATTTCTGAAAACTTGATTGTTTTGATGTTCCCTTTCCCCTTTTCACATCTTAAAGAATATGCTTAAAAACCCCCAAATGTAATTGAGTTGGATTTTGGTGGTAATTATTCAGATAACTAAAACACTTGATAACACAGTTGTGATTGATTCAGCTCAGTCAATGAGATTCTAGAACAGATAGGGTTAAATCTCTTGTTATTAGACTTATTAAAATATATTTTAAAATAATATAAATATTAGGGATGGGGAGATAATTTTTGAGTAGTGATTAGGTTGTCAATCTTCTGTAAGTGCATCATAACAAACTATTTTCCTGTAGTTCAAAATGAAGTTGAAAATGCTCTTAAATTCTTTCAGTATTATCACTGTATGATTTGTTTTAATATTAAGACTAGGTTAGAAAAAGATAAATTATAAAACTATTATCTATCTCCCTACAGAAAATGTTCATTGATTTTTGAGGTTACTTACAAGCATACCATTTGAAATGGATCAATTTGAGAGATGGATTATCAATACTCAAACATTAAATCCTGTGTTGTATACCTTACCTCAGTTTACATTTTATCATTACCTTCTCTACAGACAATATTGAATTTAATCAGACATACACTATGCAGTGATTGAAGCAGCAAAGAAGCAATAGCTCTTTATTAACACAACAATGATTAAATATAAAGTGTCTGTGTTAGATAGAATTAAAATATGGTGTACTCTACCAATTGAGGGCCATCCAGCATAAGAAAGAGCTGATGTACAAGGTTCCTCTTGGTTACAATGATCTTGCAATGGGGAATTAACATTTTTTGCTGCTGACAACTATCAAAACCCTCCACTTCTACAGAACGACATGGGTAACCATTTGTATCTCTTTCTGTTTGCTGTGGGATCCATGAATGCTGCCAAATTCAGGTTTTGATTTATTCTGAAAAGGATACTGTGCTGCTTCTTCACAGAATTAATTACAAGACAAATAATGCATTTATCAGAAAGAAATTAGCAGTTCTTTTGTGCACTACCTGAGATTTCCAGGAGAACTTGTCAAAACAAATGATATGGCTACTAGTAAGCCTCTTGAGTTGAAATTAAGATGACTACTACTCTAGCAATACCCAGGTGGGTTGGGGTTAAAATTCAATTTATTTGTTTGTTTTTTTTAATTCTGCTACCTGATTTCCTCCCCTTCAATTTGGGGTGAGATTGGCACAGTTCAGTCCTCTGGTCAAACCAGGTGGCCAAAATAGCTGTTTTGAAAGAGCTCCATCTTATATTGAAACTGGAGCCTGATACACTAAAAGCAACAAGCCAGCCTCTCTGATTCGCTGACAGAGGACCTGGTAGAAAAGCAGGATGCCTTCAGAGCCTCAGGGAGCCTCAGGGGATGAATTAAAATTAAAATGATTCAGTGTTAACCTTTCCAAGCGGCAATATGATTAAGCCTCTTCCCATTTACGTTACTGATTGCTGGATGTTGGTGAAACAGTGACAGGTTTAGCAGCTGCCTTGAATGACATGTCAAACTCTTTGTCTATCCCTTGTTCATGCTTGCAGGAAAGCCATTAGCCAAACAAGCCAATGAACTCTACTAATAATAGTTTTTATAATATTAGCTTCATACCGCCCAGCTTTCTAAATACCAGTTGGCCAATATAGCACAGGGAAATTGTTCTCTATTTTGTCAATACTGCTAGGAGAATAAGGAGCGGAAGCAGTTTTAGAAGCTGCGCCTGATCATGAAGTTATATTTAGCCAAACCAGAAGCAACAACACTTCCTTTTCAGGGTGCCTACTTCTTGGCAAATCCCAATAGCCAGCTGGCTTTCTTTGTTGCATTATATCCATTGTTATAAT
Organism: Mimophis mahfalensis; assembly: GCA_032468015.1. Lineage (NCBI taxonomy): Eukaryota > Metazoa > Chordata > Lepidosauria > Squamata > Mimophis > Mimophis mahfalensis. The sequence continues at coordinate 72,025 of JANHFR010004989.1, read as the reverse complement.
TTTGGCCACACCTGTCCCTGTGGGGGAGGGGGGAGATTCTCTTCAAACTTTTTTTCTCTCTCACTAAATTTATTCATTAATTGTTTACCAAGTCTGAAAACAACAACAACAACAAAGACAATAGAATAAATAGTGACAAGGAACAAAAGTGGCATAATCCAGCAAAACCACAGGAGTCAGGAAGGGGATTCAGTAAGCCTCACCAAAGACCTGGGAGAAGGACCCCATCTTCAAGGTCCTTAAAAACATCAGGAGGATGCAGGCTGTTCTATCCTGTTCCAAGGAGGCAGGTGGGAATCTTGTTTCTGAAGACAGTGTTGCTAAGTGAAAGTATCCTTCTGGGCTACTGATAGATGGTATTATTTAACTGAAGGGAACTGGAACATCCCATGTCTGCCAGGTGCATACTCTGGGAAACAGGTGGTCTCTCAAGTAACCAGACCCTGTGCCATGTAGGGCTTTATGGGTCATAAAAAGACCTTGGTGGAGCAGGCTGTTAGGACTTAGCCTAGTAGTCAGCTAGCCTTTAATTAAGGCATGTTCGAATCTCACCAGGATCAAGATTGACTCAGCCTTCCATCCTTCCGAGGTAGGTAAATTGAGGACCCAGATTGTTGGGGGCAATAAGCTGACTTTGTAAAAATGCTGCTAATAAGCAGGTGTATACAAAGAATGAAGGCTATTGCTAAGCACATTGATTTGTGTAAGCCACTCTGAGTCTCCGGAGAAGGGCGGCATATAAATGGGATTAAAAAAAACAAAACTCCTTGAAGTGCATCTGGAAGCAACCTGCTACCAGACCATGCCTAGATCCCTGCCCATGCTGCTGCTTTCTGGACATGGTGACCCATATAGAACATTGCAGGAGACAAGTTGTGAGGTCCCTGGGGCATGAGCGACTGATTGAAGGGCTGCCTGATCTACTGTAACAAACAGACAAACCAGATGAAGTTATAGAAAGGTGAATTCAAAACATTAAATTCCGCTTAGATCAGGGGGGGTCAAATTCAAGACCTGGGGCCTGGATCCAGCCCACAGGGTGCTTAGATCTGGCCCGTGGGGCTGCCCTGGAAACCGCGAAGGACTGGCCTGCGGTGCCTCTGCCAACAAAAACTGAGCTCAGGAGCCCATTTACTCTGGCACAGTGCTTGGGCCACCACATGCACCTCCAAAATGAGTGATGTGGAGCTGGCTACACCCACCCTGGCCATGCCCACGCCAACCCCCTGAGGTAAAGCACAACCCTGATGCGGCCCCCAGTGTAATCAAGTTTGACACTCCTGCCTTAGATGATTAACTACTTAGGATTCCTGTGTTAGCCTTTAGAGTCTATTGATCAGAATGTGCTAGGGAATGTTAAATATTTATTTTCTTTCAGGTATTATTTAATGTATGTTATTGCTTGGATATTACCTATAGTTTCATTCTGGAAGGTGTAAGCTTTTTAAATCTCCCTTAATGTCTGTTCCCAACAGAACAGTACTGAGAGTAACCCCAGTTTCTCACAGTAGCTGTAAGTGAATGTTTTCACAAACTTTCATCAGGGTTCAGGACTGTGACATTAAAATGGGGATAATTTTATTTCTGGGCTCCCCATTCTGGAAGTCTTCCATGATTAAAATTTGAATAGTCTATAATGTATTCTTGAAATGAATAATCTTTGTTTTCTTTAGCAATCAAAATTATAATCGTAGATCCAAAATGTGGCAAAGCAAATGACTGAAAGCAACAGTTTAGTACTTAATGGCCAGAATGTAACAAAATGATTGGGATGTAATTGCAAATTGTTATTTCCCCATTAATGAAAAAGTGACTTCAAAGCATCTTGGACAGTTGCTGAAGTGATAAAAAGTGTGTCTTTGTCAGTTTGGCAAATCAGCAGTTGGATGAGAACTCTCCATAATTTGCTTAGCGGGGAAATGACCATAGATTCTATGTCAACTTGCTAAAGAGCAGTGGTGGGATTCAAATTTTTTTACTACTGGTTTTGTGGGTGTGGCTTAGTGGGTGTGGCTATGCTGTCAGCCAATCAGAGATGGTATTTGCTGGTGTCAGCCAATCACAG
>JANHFR010004989.1:46576-59715 GCA_032468015.1 Mimophis mahfalensis | reverse complement strand
AGGAGTCGAGAGGTGAGGTATGGCCAGGCAAGAACAGGCAAGGAGAGGAGAGAAAGAAAAATTTGGGAGCATATATTTATTCAAAATTCTAGTTCCTATCCTTATTTTCTCTCACCAAGCTTATAAAACGTTATGTTCAAAGTTTTTTTTTCCTTATTTGGTAAGAACAAATCAATATATATAAAAATCCGCTTATCAGGCTACAGTAAAACAAGTTTATCCTCTACTTTGATTTGTCTCCCTGACTTCTTGCAAGGAAAGAAGCACCAAGAAAAACCCTCTGTTAGGACATGTACTTTCCATTCAAATGGCGAGCCAGGAGGAATCTGTTCACTGAGCTGCTATAAGGTGGCTAAGGTATACTAGAAGAGGAGTTCTGAACTGGATCCAGATCTGGGACCTTTAAGCTAGTTAAAGGATTGCAAAGTCCATTAAGGCTGCAAACTGTCCTGGGCTAATGCTACCTAGCAGAAGAATACAAAATACAAAAGTCAGCCAATTTGTTCCACTATAAACCTTTACGGCTTTTTTGAGACTCAGTTATCAGATTCTTACTGGGGCTCTTCATCCATATACTTTTGGATGTGCCCCAAAGCTTCATCAATCCAAAGGCTCAAAAATTACTTTCTTCAAAATGGCCTTGAGAACCTTGAGAAATAATTCAGCAAAAGTGCCTGGAAAGAGCTCTCAATACTTCTCAGGATGAAATTCTTCAGGCAGTGCAATATCCCAGGTATATACAATATTTTCAGTTAATTGTGACTTGCCCACATTATTCTAAGTCAGAAATGATCCTTAAAAGAGTCATTATTGTAATAAATAACAAATGTAACCCCATTCACAAATCATTACCCTGGACTAATAAAGAGATTATGTGTCTCAGCTACATTACAAATATGAATTCTCTCAGAAGGGTTACTCCTGAAGGGCAAATCGTCTGACATTATTACATTGTTTTAATAATATTGATTAGGATTATTAATTAATCCTGTGGTACATAACCCCGAGTCTTACTGATTGGGGCCTTCTACAAACATTGTAAAACAAATAGAGAGAAGGCCTAGGAAAGGTGTTCTGTTGAAAAAAGGGCATGTAGTGAGCCACTCCAATATTCTGCAAATAAAAAATAAAAAATAAAAAAAAATCTAGTGCACATGCACAGCCAGGATAATCTTAACATTATACTGGAAGATGAGCCTTCCACACAGAATGGTATTCAACAACTATTAAGGAAGAATCTTAGTAGAAGTAGCATTAATGTTTCCAAAATAGCTGGATTCAACTCAAAAGGACATCCAACTACTGATGTGGTTGGAGGTTAAATGAAAATATCTATAGCAATGATATATGGTTACCAGAACAAGAACCAAGGCAAAATTGATATGTTGGAACAGAAATAACAAGGCTGAACATTGATCTTCTGGGAATCAGCGAAAACTAAAAGGGCCTGAAATAGATCTCCTGTCAACAAAGGAGGTTCAAACCCTACCAAAGTCATGTTCTGAAGTTCATCATTCCATATCCTAGTGAGAATTGTGACATTACTTGGGAAGTATGGAAGGCTGTATTTTCTCAGGCTAAAAAATTCACAGGTATGGTGAATGTAACCATGACATTAAAAGTTGTCTGCTATATAGAGGAAGACTATCACAAATCTAAACAGGATGAAAGTGCATAGGCATCACATTAACAACAAATGAATCTATTGTCAAAGCCCCGGTCTTCCCATTTGTAAGTACATGGCTGTGACAGGTGGATTATCAGAAAGGATAAATGAAATAAAACAGATTCCTTTGAATTGTAATGCTGGAGAAAATTGTTAAGAATACCCCAGGCTGTGAGAAGAACAAATAATTCAATATTTGAGGAAGTAAACTCAAGCTATTCATATGGAAGTACTTATAATGAAGCTAAGGTTCAAGTAGTTTAGAGATGTAATTCAAAGGCAGTTGGAAAGGCCCTGATGTTAGGAAAAATGGAACAACTAAAAGAAGAAGTAGATAAAGAAAGGGTGGCTGGATACTATTACCAATGACACAAAGTGGTACTACAAGAACTTTAAAAAGTTAAAAGAGTTGGTAGTGAGTGAATGATTGGAGAAGAACATTTGGAGTTATTTTATGATGCTTTAATTGGTGCAGTAATGATATTGCCTTGATAAAGATTAGGCATATCCAATTCAGTTCATTGATAAAGTCCTGAAACTATCTCAACAAGTTGTTTTGATATTATAAGCTGTCTATTTTCATATGTCAGATTCTTGTATCTCTTTGTCCAGGTTTCTGTTTTTGTTTCCAAACAAACTCTAAACTCTGAAGGGTAAACCAGAACACATATATTGAAGAATTCAGAAACCAAAGCGAATTATATGCTTGGATATCAAGGCCATCTTGAGAGAAGATCTTATGGAACTATTTCAATCTAATGGATATTATTTTCAAACAACAACAACAACAACAACAACAACAACAACAACAACAACAATTTTATCCAATCAAGTTTCATTTGCAAATTGGTAGTTATGTTGGGGAAACTGCCTATATCTTCAAACACAAAAGTAATGTTTAGTTTACATTCTGTGTAATGACAGCTTTTTACTTGCTGCCTAATGTTTTCCCATAGCCATAAAACAACAATGCACAGATAGGAATGCTAAGAAGTGATGAGAACTTGGTAAACAAACATTCATATTCTAGAATGGCATCTTTGATGTTGAAATGGCGGGTGAGAAGGAACTTGGGAGACTGAGCAAAAAGATGCTGCCATGGGAATGGTCAGATAAGCGACAGCATAGCCCACAGGTAGATAGTGGGTGGGGCAGGAGGCTCAGAAGAGACCCTTCTTAGTTTCATAGACTACAAAGGAGACAGCTGGTGTGTGTGGGTGGGGAGAATTGTATTTTCATACTTGCAAGATTCTGTCAATGTAGCTTTACAATAAAGCAGAATTAGCTCAACTGGTGGGGATTCGTATCTGGTTTACTCTGTGAGGCCGACAGATATACTGTGCATTAAACATGATTTGTTTTAATTGCAAGCTTATAAATCAATTATTTTTGGCAGCTGCATAACATCAGATGCCTTGCCCAAGAATACTACAGGAGCTTCTCTTTTGAAATAATACCCACTTGTTATGTGCTCTGTGGGGAAGATCTGTAATTTTGATGAATTCATGGTGTGGTGTTCTATTCCTTTGTGGAATATGTATTGAATCAGCAACATTATACCTGTATGTACAATGTATGTACATTGATACAAACCCTGTTGTTGATGTATTTGAACTGTCAACTCACTACAAGATTTTTAGCTACTTGATCATTAATCATTTAAATATATGGTTATATCAGTGTGTGTTTTCCATAAATTTTCATATAGGCATTTTTCTTCAGATAGCTGGGAAAGTGTTGCTTTTAAAAGGACAGCATAATACCTAAATAAATGAATTTTTAATGGCATCTATTTTATGGTTTTAACTAGAAAAAAAGAAAAAGAAACAAAATCAAGCATGTTGCTTTCATTTAATATTTTGCTTTACGGTGCAAATGCCCACTCCAGAATGGTCCAACCAAGATTTGAGAAAAGTAAAAAAAAGAAAATTATGTAGATATGGACAACTTTCTGCAATAATTGGCCTCCTAGGAGTTATGAGTGGTCTGGCCAGTGATGACACAATGTTACAATCTGGCCATTGCATTAAGCCACACTTTTGGTTGTTTTGTTAATTCACATCCAGCATTTAGTCTATGGTCTGAGCTCAGATATTTGGCTACACATGTCAATTAGGCTGATTTTCCCTGAGAAAGGAAGAAATCTGTTGAAATAGCCTCCATCTCTACCATTTGTTCATTCTTGTGAAAAAGCCAAATGAAAGCACCAATTAGAAGGAAAAACAGGTGGGAAACTGTGAATTGGCTGCTGAAAGTGGTATTTCCTCTATTTCAGTGGTTTTTGCAAGTATACACCACTGTGTGAAATGTCTTTCTCTGGCTTAAAAAAAAAGTACACGTTTCCCTGTAAGTCTTGCCTGACTGAGTTTATTTCCATTTCTTGGCTGAGGGAGCCAGTGTTGTCGGAAGACAATTTCCCCGTCATGTGGCCAGCATGAGTATACACTGAGGCACACAGAATGCTGTTACATTCCTAACTAAATGATACCTATTAATCTACTTGCATCCGTATGCTTTCAAACTGCTAGGTGGGCAGGTGAGCTTAGGCAAGTGATGGGATGTCACCCTGTTGCTCAGAGCTGGGTCTCAAACCCTGACTGTCAGGTCTTCAGCTGACATCTTTAACTGCTGAGCCCTCACCACCACCACCCACTTACCTATCCCACCTGTCTTCTAGCTTACCTATCTTAACTCCAAGAAGTTATGGCTACCAAGGTAACATCAAGGACTATCTTGGTTCTAGAGCAACATAGCAGCTTAATAGTTTGCAGAAGTGTTTCTTAGCTTGGTAACGCTAGGATATGCAAACTTCAACTGCCAGATTTCCCCAGCTGGCATGCTGGCAGGAGAATTCTAGGAGTTGAAGTCTGCATATCCTTATGTTACCAAGAGTGAGAAACCTTGTCCTGAAGTTATTATGCCAACATAATAGCAGTCTAATAACATTTTTTTCCTAGCCCAGGGATGGAGAACTTGGTCTACTCCAACGATTTCAAACCACAATTCCTATCATTCTAAACCATTGTTAAAAATTCTGGAAATATAGCCCGAAACATCTGATTTGAGCAGATTACCTACTCTGCTTTAAAAAGTTTCTAATGTATCATTATGATACATTGCTTTAAGAATTGCCATAATCCAGGCATGTGCCTATAATCAACTTGGATGACTCACCCTAACTGAGCTCACTATAAATGGAGGTTGGAGTGCCATGAAACATTCTCAACATTTCAATGTATGCTCCTTAGCCTCTCTTCTACTGTATTTTTCAGGACAAGGTGAGAGTTTATAATTCTTCAGAGCTGCATTTGAAACTCCAGTTAAGATATCCTAGAGAGGTTATTTGGGTTGAACACAACTACACAAAGCTGTGTTTTCTTATTAGTAACCCTCATGTGCAGCAATAAAGTAATTTCACTTTGAGTAGGTGTAAGAGATATCTTGCTAAGCCAGAAAAACAATGGCCAAGGGACATGTAACACAAGGCTTGAACAGTTGTCCATTATTCAGAGCACTTGACTGAGTCTCTTTCGAATGGTGCAGCAACATAGTATGATTTCTTTGCACCTGGCATTACCTGAATCATAGCACTGGTGCAAAGACCAAAGACTAGAGTGGTTCATAGTTTTAGCCAATATTTATCATTTAGTCACTTGGGTCTTGGTCTATATACAGCCTACCTCTCCTTCAAAAGTTTACAAGCTATAGTAGTGTACTCTCTCTCCAGCTGTTAATTGGATGCCTTAAACACAAGTTAGATTCTTGGTGACCCTGTATACAATGGCCATCTTGATTCTCTCTGCATTTTCTTTGGTCTTGGATTTTGTCATCTTTTAACTTTTGAATGATAATGCTTGGTATAATCATATTGAAGAAAAGTATAGGTAGTATAATAACTTAATGTAATAATTTAAAATAACTCACACTCTGGCATGATCCTTTCAACCTTGCTGTAATGAGGGAAGCAAAAGGTAAAATTCCTGTGTTTTCATTTTACTGCAGGATCCATTTTCCTGTCCGATCTCATGCCACATAGTGTTTTTTTTTTCAAAATATGTCTTATTTACAGATAGTCCTCAACTTATAACAGTTCATTTAGTGACTGTTCAAAGTTATAAAAAAGTTTTCCAGTTTTTCACACTTATGACCGTTGTAGCATCCCCATGCTCATGTGATCAAAATTCGGACACTTGGCAAATGACCCGTATTTATGACGGTTGAAGTATCCTGTGATCAACTTTTGTGACCTTCTGAGAAGCAAAGCCAATGGGGAAACCAGACTTCCTTAAGAACCATGTTACTAAATTAACGACTGTCATGATTTACTTAGCAACTGTGGCAAGAGAGGTCATAAAACAGGGAAAAACTCAGTTAACAAATATTTTGCTTAGCAACAAAAATTTTGAGCTCAGTTGTGGTCATAAGTCAAGAACTCCCTGTAGTGGAACTTTGAAATATTTGAGTCTCTTTTTTTTGTTTTCTGTGTTTTCAGGTTTCTTCTTTTCTCTTTTTAATTTATCTCAACTATTTTCTTCTGGATTTTCTTTTTCACAAATGAAGGTAAAGAGAGTTGGGTTTTCTATTTCCTCATTCAGACACACACCCCACTTTCATTTTATGTTGCTTAGGTTTCCTTAAACATAAAATATTTCTTAAACCAGTGTTTCCTCTAAGCTTGTTGTTATGTTTCCATAAACTTAGTTAAAAGGCCTCCTTTGGGTTCTTTCTGCACTCTGTGATACTCTGAGTGATCATCTCCACATCCGTGATTTAAAGCATCCAACTTCTCTGCCTTTGTATTCCTTTGTGACCTATTTTTCCACCCATACATTACGCTGGAAAGAACATTTCTTAAGAATGGTGACCTCTGTTGTCATTAAACTCTCCTGTTTAAAATTGCCACTGCTTTCCTCCCCAAGATTAATTCTTTAGCACTCTATCCATCTTTATCTCTGTCCAAAACAAAGAAAACAAAATCTTCACTTTTTTTTAACCAACCTCTTTCTTCAATAAGCATGTAGGTTGCCATTACCTTTGTCAGTATTTAACATTGGCCCAGATTTTTCCTTCCATTTCTTCTTTCTTATGGAGATTTTCTAAGTCTTCTTCCACCTGCCCCCCAACAATAAGTCATTGCCTGCTTATTTCAGATAGTTAGACTTCGACTGCCTAATTTGGTTGCGCTTATTATCTCACCCATTCTGATTGTCCTTATATTTGTAGATTAAGTTAAACAAATATGGGGATAATAATCACTTTTGTCTCACTCCCTTCCTCATTCTGAACCACTTCAGTTTCTCCAGAGTCTATTCTTATAGAAACTTCTCATCTGATAGGAAGATTCCTCAGAAGAATATTCCCAGGTTCTTATAAATCCATTGACTTTAACAGATTTCACATTCTTGTATATTTTTGCAATGTACCTCCGGAGTCTGGAGAGTATTCCATAGTGGAGGGGCTACTACAGAGAAAGTCTACCACTTCACTATGGTAGTGAGATGGTAGATGTTCTCTCTGTTGGTGCTCCAACACCTGAGGTTTTTAAGAAGAGATTGGACAACCATTTGTCTGAAATGGTATAGGGTTTTCTGCCTGAGCAGGTTTTTTTTTTAAAAAATTCAGTTTATATGCTGCCCTTCTCCAGAGTCTCAGGGTGGCTTACAACCTCTTTGAAACATATACATATGTTTCATAGCAATAGCCTTCATTCTTTAGTATGTGCCTGCTTATTAGGGCATTTGGGCCTCCCAAGCGGTATTTTACAAAATCAGCTTATTGCCCACAACAATCTGGGTCCTCAGTTTACCTACCTCGGAAGGATGGAAGGCTGAGTCAACCTTGAGCCTGGTGAGATTCGAACTCCCTTAACTGCAGGCAGCTGGCAGCTAAGTGCTACATAATAGCACTTTAGTCTGCTACACCACCAAGGCTCAGTTGGACTAGAAGGGTTGGACTAGAAGACCTCTGAGGTCCCTTCCAACACTGTTATTCTGTTATGCTATGCGAACTTCATATGGGAACAAGTGAGAAGGCTTGGTCCAGCATACAGTAGCAGAGTTGTTTGCTGTTGTTTTTGTTTTTAAATATAAAAGAGTTTATAATACTAAAGTATAATACAAACTTAAATCAGAAAGAAAGAAAAAGAGAAGAAAAGAAATAAGCGCAGAAAAAAAGAAAAGAGGTAGAAAAAATAATAGTTATGTGATTTCCAATCTTCCTTGCAACCAGTCAGGCAAATTAATATTATTCCTCCTTTTGTGAAATACTATACATAGTTAGCTTCTTCCCACAACTTCTCCATCCATTCACAAATCCAAAACCTGTTGTTATCTCTGTCCAAATGACAACAAATTGCCCATAGTTTCCTGAATGTCATAAAATATTTATTTTAACCCCAATCAACTGATTCAATTTTATATTACTTTCTTTTGCTTCTGACAACTTTGACCTTTAATAACTAGCAGTGATATGATTGTATCTCCATTCAAACTTTCTTTCTCCTACCAGGAAGATTTCGTCAAGGCTTTAGAAATCTTCTTTTGTAAATCAAAAAATACATCCTTCTTCAAGTCATTTTTTTATTTCTTGGTTTACCATTTGTATTTCTACTTGGACTGTCATCTCTGCATTATAATCCACAATTTCTTTATTTTCCAATATTTCTACATCAGCTAGGATTTACTCCTCTCTGTCCATAAATTCTTCCATGTTGTTGTGTGCTTCATATTTTACTTCTTCTTTAAAATATTCTTCAAAAAATGCATTTATATGTGCAAAATTTGCTGCAGTCAGATTAGTTATATTTCTCTCCCAGTTCTTCAAAAATCAAAAATCTTTTGAAATTTCTCAAGTTCCATTTTACTTATTTTATTTATTAAACAATTTTTACAGCTTCCAAACTCACCTACAGTGACTCTGTGACTCCTTAATTTTGGCAGCAATTTTGTAAATTTAACTATTCTTTTCCTGCCTGGAATTTTAATCCCCTCAGGTGTCCCATTTCTGTATTCACAAAATCTCAAGTTTCTTTATTGCTTTCTTTCAAATGTTCAGCAAACAATCGCTTTTGTAATAATACAAGTATCAGGGTTCAAATGACAGAGTTTCTTATCCTTTTCCTTGAATTCCACAGCTCAAAATCACAAGATTGCATTATTCCTCACAATAAGCTTGTCCAACTGGCATCTAGTCCAGGGCAGAGATAAACAACTTTATCTGCAAAGGAATCTGAAAATTCACCCGCAGGCATTTCATTCCACCCATCTTTTTCCAAAAGGGTACAGGTAAATTTGAATACAGGTAGGCCTTGACTTACAACCAGGTTGCCCTCAATCCAGACACAAAAGCCCTTTAAAATCTTTTCTTTCAGATTTTCTGTAATTCAATTTCAATTTCAATTTATTTCAATTTATAAACCGCCCTTCTCCCGAAGGACTCAGGGCGGTATACAGGGCAATTAAAAACATACAATATAAAAATTAAAACAATATTAAACAATCGAGCCCCACAAACAAGTTAAAATAAATTAAAAACTTCCCACCCCGTCAGTCCAGGCCGATGTAAATAAAAACGTTTTCAGCTCTCGGCGGAAAGTTTGGAGGTCAGGCGCCGTATGTAGCTCAACCGGCATCTGTCATGAATCAAACATGGCGGACTCCCTTCAGGGGATGATGAGCACCCACCAGACTTGAAGGGGGCTGTTAAGGCTTGGATGCAATTATTCAGCTTTGTGTAGCAATTCAGTCCGAGGTAGCCACTGCAGGGAGTTTTTCAACTTCTTCCAAACATATTCAGTAAAGGGAACCCACAACTTGCCTTGATCTTTGCTTCTACTTTCAGACTGCTGTGGTGAAGAATTTTCTCCCTCACTTTCATAAAGAATTTGCTTCCCAGTACTTACTAAGAACAGGACTGTGTGATATCTTTCCCTGTATTTGAAGAGCATTCTCATATCTCTCTTCAAATCTCTCTTTACAAGATGAAACATGCCTCTCTGCTTCAGCAGTCTCTCTTCACAGGACTTAATGTTTACTGTATTCCCCAATCGTCTTCCTCGCCTTTTTCTGAGTCTGTTGATAATTCTTCCCATGATAATAGTTCCTAGAACTGGATATAATATTTTATCATGGGGTAATCAGACCAAAGGAAAATAAAGTAGAACTTCTATATGCCATGAATTGGGAATGTTATATTAGTTGATGCATCTTATAATTGCATTTGCCGTTTTTGTAGTTGTATTGTATTGCTGAGTCATATTGAGTTTTTTTATTAACTACTCTTCTAAATTCTTTATCACAGATAAATGACTCTCAAGCCAGGCAGCCTGTGCATTTGATTTAGATTGTGCAAGTGAAACACTTTGCATTTTGGGATTTACTTTTTTGCTCCTTCCACAGGTTAAAAAAAACTCCTACTTAGAGCTGAAATATAGGATCTCTTTACTACATGTCCCCTGACAGACTAAGAATTACTGGAATAATATATCTGAGGTACTCTGGAAGCTTAGGCACCACATACTAAGCAAACTCAATAGAAAATCCTCCCTCATGTCAGTCATACTATGACATGCTTCTGGTAAAACTAGATTACTCTTCATTAGGAGAATGCATGGACAATGCCATAATTAGGCTATTTTAGACTAGAAGTAACATTTTTAATACTCCCTTTGTTTAATAATATCCTTCCTATTCCTTCTGCTTAATGGACTCTTGGATTGGTGACGCAAATTTCAATCCAAGTGACACCATTATGAATTGTGGCAATATTCTACATAGCTTTAAGGGTGTTTTGTATATTATAATATAATGGAATATAATATGATGTAATACTCTACTCTACTCTACTCATAATAATGGTAAGCCAGTTTGGTCTGTTGGTTAAGGGATTAAGCTAGAAACCAAGACACCAGGGGTTCAAGTCTGGCCTTAGCCATAAAAGTAATGGGTGATCACCCATTGGGCCAATCACTCTCTCTCACCCAAACTTACTTCACAGGCTTGTGGTTGTGTGAAAAAGAGGAGGAAGAAGAAGTATTAGATATGTTCTCCATTTTGAATTGTTCATAAAAATAAAAAGGCAGGATATAAAATAAATAAATAAATAACTAGCATATCTTTTTTTTTCTATGTGGAAAGGGGAAAAAAATCCAGATTTTTTTTTTTTTAATCTGCTTTCTATTGGTAAAAGACAGCATGGCCTGAAAAAGGATAGAAATTATCCAAGACTCCTTCTAGGTCACATCTCACATCTAATAGTATCATGGAGAGAGTAGTGTTCTTTGTGGGCCTTCCTAATATTTCACTGTTTCCAGACTCTGCATTCTGGCTAAATTTGAATGACATGCTAGACTAGACTAAAATTGGGTTGCATAGTTTGTAATATAGCATGTTGTGGGAATTCTGCTATTGTCTTAATTTATTGTGAGAACCAGGCTTTTATGTTAAGCCATACTATAGTTTATCTTCCTGGAGACTGCATGTTATTGGAAGATTATAGTTACGTTTTGTTACATGATTTGAGTGTGTCAGCCTGTTTCATGCCTCAGAAGAAATCTCTTGAAAAATATGTGAGATGAAAAATATGAGAGGAACATGTTCAGCATAATATCAGCAAAATAGCAAGCTTCCATATAAGGTAGTTTTGGTTTTTTTGGGAGGGTGTGTGTGAGAGGCAGCACACAGTACATTGTCCCGATCACCTAAGGACAGGAGATCCCTGGATAATATGAAGGTAATATCCTTGTAAGCCAGTTTCAAGATCTTATTGATGTTGTGGGCTGGGAGTTGGGAAGTACAGATTTAACCCTCTTGCAGCTTTTAAAAGATAACGTAATTCATCAGTCTTCTTAATAGAAGTGGCATATTGATTGGCAGATTACCTGACTGAACTTGGCCTTTGTAAATCCAATCTGAATATGTTAGTTATAAAAATGTAGATCCCACAATCATTTCTTTAGGCAGATGGTACAAGTTTGTGTCATTCAGTCCACATCTGTAAGAATCCACCTCTTGCCGTGTGATTTGCGCTGGCATCCAAGCGTGAATTAAGCATACTGCCCATTGATTAGACAACATGCATCTTTCAAAAACAATTTTCCCTCATGCATATATGCAGAGGAATAGCAAGGGAGCTAAGATACCTGCCCTTGTTCTAGGTTAATGAACCTACTTACAGGAAGATAATTTTGATTTAGTTTGAAGGTTGTCTTCAGTTTTGTTTTGTAGAGCTGGTAAAATTCAGCCTTGAAATGCCTGAAAGCATTTTTTGCTTTGCAGCAAGTCAAAAATAAGATTAAAAGCCTGTTTGATAGTCTCCTCAGTTTGGCTTGATGGCGTTCCCTGTGGTTAGATTGTTCCACTCCGAAGCAGGGATACAGAAATGATGGAATTTGACTGTTTGCATTTGGTCTATTGCTTGCTGCTGGGAAATTCAGGATAGAAAGGGATGTTTCTATTTGTATTAGTCTAATGGGAAATCATGAGACAGAGCAATCTGCCCTAGGGCTTATGATTGTGAGGAGATTTCTTAAGGCCCTGTCACATAAAGCTGCCATTCTTTAGCATATAATTCTGGAAAGCAGAGCTTTGAAGAGGAAAATAAATGGAAGCAAATTAAAGGCATTTCAGGTAACTAGTTCACACTCTCTGAGCCCAACTCACCTCACAGAGTTATTTTGGGGAAAATAGGAAGAGGAAGGTGTGTTGGATATGTTAGATCTCTGGAGCTGTTTGTAAAAATTATAAGGATGGGATATAAGTAAAATAAATAAATAGTTGCCGTTGTCCATATTAAGAGAATTTCTGGAAGTGTCGGTCTTAATTAGTTTTCAATTTAGTTTCACAGTGTGTTTTGAAACTTTTCATTCTTTAGTTGAGATTTTAATCTTTCCTAACTTGTGTATTCGAGGGAGTACAGATTTATAATATAAATAATAAAAAGAGTGTGTTGTAGCAAAAACAATGGAGACTTGGATGACCCATTATAATAAATCATGACCAGGGTACTTGCGGGAACACCTTCTGCCAGCGTCAGCCCCCATCGCCCAGTTCATGCTCACAGAGTGGGCCTCCTCCGGGTGCCATTGGCCAGACAGTGTCAGCTGGTGACACCCAGGGGGAGGGCCTTCTCTGTGGGTGCTCCGACCCTCTGGAATCAGATGCCCCTCGAGCTCCGGATGTCCCCTGATCTCCGCTCCTTCTGGCGTGACTTGAAGATGTGGTTGTTTCGGATGGCCAGCCTGGACTGAGTGGGGGGTGTTTAAAATTATCTTAATTGGTCATAGCCATTAATTTAACTTTTAGTCATTTATTGGACTTTTGAATTTAATATGTTTTTAATATTTATATTTGCTGTTTTTTACCATTGTTCGACACCCTGAGTCCCTCGGGAGAAGGGTAGCATATAAGTAGTAGTAGTAGTAGTAGTAGTAGTAGTAGTAATAATAATAATAATAATAATAATAATAATAATAATA
>JANHFR010004989.1:18737-29804 GCA_032468015.1 Mimophis mahfalensis | reverse complement strand
CTCTCTCTCTCTCTCTCTCCCTCTCTCTCTCTCTCTCTCAGTCTCTCTCTTTAACCAATTAAGTAATTTAACCATTTTCCAATGAGGAACACTTTGCCAGGAGAGAATACTGTTTAGGAATCCAGGTTGAGGCAAAATGCTGGAGGAAAATTGCTTGTATCAGGCAAAGTCACTCTGGTACCTGGTCATGCCAGTATTAAAAGAGGAACTATTTTTACTAAGAAGTGTACAATTGGAGCCCAGAAAGAGGAAAAACTTGACATGGTCACAATTAGGAATACAGTGCTCTAAATTAGTTGTTTCAGAAAAACCTGGGATAGGCCACCTGAAATCAGATGACTTTGTAATACACCGTTAAGACATGAGACCATACAAAGGAATGAATACTCAACATGTGCATTGGTAAGGAAATCCATGGCTAGAATCTGATAAATGGGTAGATTATATCAGAATGAGTAGATCTATGGCGCATAATAATCACTAGGCTGCATCAAAATTATACAGCTGTATGTCCATAATGCTGCTGTAAATGTAGGGAAAAAAATTGGAGGAATTCCAAGGAAAATTGCGAGAGGTGATAAACTCAGATATACTGAGAAACAGCATCATATTACTAATGAATCACTATAAAATCAGGGATTAGAGGAAGTTCTGGTTTGAGGAAATGCAACTGTCAACTATATAACCAAACTCAAAAGATGGACAGGTACAATTCAGTCAGCCAGGACACTTCCAGGTGCAAATTATGGAACAGATTGTGAATGATTGATAAAAGCATCTGGGTTATGCTTAGAAAATATGGGAGCGGACTCACCCTGGAGGACACACAGTCAGAATAGAAGATCAATGCTTGCAACAGCTTCTGTACACTTATGCAAAAAAAAAAGGGGGGGGGCATGGGAAAGAGATAAGGGACACTGTATAAAAGACGAAACCAAAATTTCAAAGAAGAAAATATTTAAGTGGCCTTCAAAACAAGCTATCATGATAGCCAAAGAAGTCCATACCTTTGGCAAAGTGAAGTACAGCAGTTTGTTTAGTGTCCATTTGAAGTAACAACAGCACTGAAAAAAGTGACTTATGACCATTTTTTACACTTACGACCATTGCAGCAACGGACTTGTGGCTATGACAGTCGCAGTGTTCCAGAAGGTCACTCTTTACAACCTTCGGACAAGCCAAGTCAATGGAGAAGCCAGATTCACTTAACAGCCATCTTACTACTTAACAATGTCAATGATTTGCTTTAACAACTGCAGCAAGAAAGATCATAAAATGGGGCAAAAGTCAACAAATACCTCGCTTAGCAACAGAAATTTTGGGCTCCAATGTGGTCGTAAGTCGAGGGCTACCTGTAGCTATAACGCCTGAATGAAACTTTCTACATCAGGTAGCAAAGGAGAAGGGGAAAATTAAATCTCAATTAAGAAAGTAAAGGGAGGAAATAATCATGAATCATTCAAATAAATGACTGGGTTTTTGAAAGAACAACAAGGCCAGTGTATTCTTTAAATAACCAGCCTTTCCCAATCTGATGTCTTCTGAACGTTTTCGATTATTCCTCCCATTATCTTCATTAATTTGGGATAATAAAAGTTGTGGTCCAATATATAAGAGGGCACATAGTTTAAGGAAACATGTTGCAAAGGTTCCGGTTTGCTAATTAGATCGCTTTTAAAACCAATTAAGGTCCCCATCTTCTGGCTGTAAATTCCATATAAATCAATGGCATTAACCAAGGGGTCGCATCTTCATTTTCTTGGAAAGGGAAGAGAAAGAGGATGTTGGTTTATGAGTTCAGAATTCTCTGGACTTCTAATTGTCAATCTACTTCCTTTCTGTTGAATTTGGCTCCTTGAAGCAATTGCCACACAATGGTTGTGAGTAAAACCATTCACTTAACATAGTAAGCATCTATTTAACTGGAATTTTTTGTTCAGTCTTGTTGCACCTTTTGTGCTAGATCAAGAAAAGAGAGGGAGAGGAAGATCTGAAAACCATGTTTTGAATCAGGGACAATGTTGTAAAAAGCCAGTCTTACTATCTATCTATCTATCTATCTATCTATCTATCTATCTATCTATCTATCTATCTATCTATCTGGGCTGCATCTGCTTGTATGCTGAGCATCATTTGATTCCTGAAGGTCACAGAAAGACATGTTTAAACATGCCTTATTTATTTATTTGTTAAATGTCTATGCTGCCCATATCACTATTGAAGTAACTCTGGGCAGCTTACAATGTGATTAAAAAATAAATATGATTTTTTTTTAACAAGGATTAAATAAAAACTAAAAACTAGGAGATTGGTGGCAGGGGGAAGTGGGGGGTTAGAGTCCCACTGGCTGCCCCTAAAGTAATGCACTTCCACTGGGGCCCCAGGTCAGCCAGCAAAGCCAGGTTTTAAGGCCCATCTTGAAGGCCAAGAAGGGAGGGGAGCAAATCTCTGGTGACAGAACATTCTAAAGAGCAGGGCCACAGCAGAAAAGGCTCTTCTTCAGCTGAACTTTCCACCAACTGAAATTCCTTAAAAGAGGAGGTCCATAACAAGTCTCTTCTGCTGGAGCAAATGGTCAATCCCATTGCGGTAAGATGGTTCGTCAGATACCCTGGGCCCATGGCATAAATGACATTCCAGCATACAGAAGACTAGCAGCACAATGGCTCATGTGGGGAGGACACTGGGTTGACAAGTAGCAAGCCTATGTCTGAGATCCAAGTGCTATCATGGGAGGGGTTGAGTCTGCTCCTTTGCTCTAGCTCCAGGGCACATGAAAGGAGACCCCCAACTGGACATCTCCTGGGCATCCACCGGCTAATCCTTCCAATCTGGAAGCTCCTCAGCACCTCTGACACAAGTGCGATGCGATATAGAAGACTATATGCAAGACAACTGTTTGGATTTATGACAGATCTAGATAATTACCCATGAGATGGTAATATGGGTAAGTAAGCCATGACAATTCTGTTCCATTTCATGCTCTGGTTTTGAGGATCAGTTTCTGATCAAATAAATTTGCATTCTGGTTTTGTTTTTTTCAAAAGAAACATCCATATGAATTTAAAGAGATTGGATGTAGAACCCACAAGGATTGCCTATACTGTTTAACCTCATTAATGATGTCACTTCTACTTTTAAGACACTTTTGAGATGTCTGGTAGATTTAAGCCTTCTCCAGCACTCCCTGGAATGGCCATGTGAGCATGCAATGTTGACTGGTTTCACTGTTGTTGTTGTTGTTGTTGTTGTTGTTGTTGTTGTAATTATTATTATTATTATTATTATTATTATTATTATTATTATTATTATTATTATTATTATTATTTTGAATACTTTAGAAAAGTTTAGAAAATAAGTGCCAAACTTTCTGTCTTCCCTATATTATCAACAGAAGGGCAAATGTTTGCTGGACTGCATTCCAACTCAAATTCATTTTGCCATAAAGCTGAAATGAAATATTTACTCATCACAGTTTCTATGGTAAAATTCATTTCAATTCATAGCTGGTATTTAGCTATGTTAATACTATTTGCCCTGGAAATTTTGAATAATCAGGGTATTTTGAATAAGAGTTGAAAAACAGTTTTCCATTGTTTGTTACCCTGTATTAAACTCTTGTCAACTTTGTTCTGTCCGCTGTCACCTCATCTGCCTTAAACTCCTGCCTAGCTTGACCTGGATGTTATTTTTTTAAAAACAACCTAAAGATACTATTTCCCCCCCCAAATATACACATGTGAAGTTTTAAGACTATGATCCTCTATTACCTGTGTTTTAAAAATGTTCTGGGGATTCATTATGCAGGAGTGCTAAACTCATTGTTATGATTTCCAAATTCTCACTCTGGCAATAATTTTACTAAGAATATTATGACAGGCACATCTACTTTTAAATGATGGGTTCTTTCACCAAAACTGAACGGTTGTACTTCTTTGATATCTGTTTACAAGATTTATGCCCTCTGTGTTGTTCATCAGGCTTTTCCCTGCTCAAAAATCAGTTTTTATTCATCCGATTTTCTTTCCAGTTTTACCAAGTGCGCTGTCCAATGCATAGAACAGTGTTTCTCAATCCAGCAATTTTAAGATAACATAATAACAGAATTGGAAGGGACCCTGGAGGTCTTCTAGTCCAACCCCTGCTCAGGTAGGAAACCGTATACCATTTCAGGCAAATGGTTGTCCAGTCTTGTCTTAAAAATGTTCAGTATTGAAGCAGCTGTGGCTGCTGGAGACAAGTTGTTCCACAGATTCATTGTTCTAATCCTCAGGAAATTTCTCCTTAGTTCTAGGTTGCTTCTCTCTTTGTTTAGTTTCCATCCATTGCTTCTTGTCCTGCCTTAAGGTGTTTTGGAGAATAAGTTGACTGTTTTTTAAAGACCTGACTCTGCTGTCTTACTTGCGGCTCCTAGAGGAGCACACAACTGTGGGATGCTTAGCGCTTTGAAGACCTTTTAATTTTAATGTTGAATTTTAACTAACCTTGGGCAGGTGTGAAAGATTAGGACCACACACGTAGTTCCAATTAAATTGATTTATTCCTCATGCCCATGCACAGGAATCTACTCAACTAAGAGGACTATTTTGGTAATAGATGAAGGTCAACAGAATTCAAGAGGGGTTGGATTTAGTTTGCTTGTGACTACACAGTGACTTTAGGCTGATTCCTCTTTTGACTCTGTCCCCAGGTTCTGCTATTCTTTTCCCTACACTTTGCCTCTGAATGTGTGTGTGTGTGTGTGTGTGTGTGTGTGTGTGTACACACGCACACACACACATATATACACACACACAGTTTTTCTTTTAATATATTACTTGTACACCATCCAGATTCCCTCTGTGAGGAAGATGAGTGGTTTTTAAATTTGCTAAATAATTAATAAAGTAAATATACTGTATGTATATTATATAATGTGCATGTGCATTCTTATAGTCCTATTATTAGATGCACATAAGCATGCATATAGGCCAAAGTCAACTTCTCTGAAGTTTTGCTTGAATCCTACAAGGCTATGATCTTGAATTAATCCATTTTCTGGGTCTGCCCAACAGATGAAACCATGTACCCACCAACTGGCCTTGATTCACAAAGCTCCACAAAACAAACCAAGTTTAAGATTATGCAAGCTTAGTAGGTTGCATCTGCTGTGAGACCTTTACTTGACTTGGTTAAACATCCTGTATGAAAACAGCCCGGTATGAAGAACCTGGATCTTCCGTCAATCATTAAAATAACATGGATTAATATTTGATGCTTATAGCAACCGTAATGGAATACAAAATGCAATGCCATATGTATCATTTTTATGCAGAGTTTTATCCTGAATTTTGCTCTGAATTCTTTCCTACCATTAAACATTGATTTACCTTTAACATTGCAGGCAATTCTTTAAAAGATGGCCTAAAGTGTTCTATGTATTGTGGTGATTTTTACCCTTAGAAACTCACTCGCTGTTCCCAGTTCTTGAAAATAAATATAGCATTATTGTTATGCGTGCTATGCTACTGTTCGCATTAATGGATTGGTTTTCATAATAACTTGAAATGAAATGCAGTTGCTGCTCTTGGGACAGGAAAATGTGTACATTCTCATTTTTATTTCCCAACTTGTAATCAGGATGACTTGGATGATTTCAGTGAAATATGTCCTATTTTAATATATTTGTTGAAAAGGCCTGCGGAAAGATTCCACTTTTTAAAGTTTATGGTGTTTTTGATTACTGTATCAGAGGATGCTGAGTGAAATTAGAGCTCCTCTAAATTAATAAGAATAGCTATTTTTGTGAGAGATGACTGGAGCAGTTTCTTATTTGTCTGTGCCCCACACGTTCATTATTCTGATCTTTTTCTCCTTCACAGTTACACACTGCAGCTTTCTTGTTGGCTTTGCTTAAAACTGAACAGTGTGACTTACTGGCAGTTTTATTAGATTCATTCCCTTCCCCCTCTTTTTTCTCTTTTGGCCATCCCTCACAGGGATATGTACTTAGTGACAGAATTGATTGGACTGAAATGAAATGTTTTACCCTGGTTAATGAACGTCCCCTTGTGCAAATCGCATTATCCAGTAGAAC
This sequence comes from Mimophis mahfalensis, assembly GCA_032468015.1. Taxonomy (NCBI): domain Eukaryota; kingdom Metazoa; phylum Chordata; class Lepidosauria; order Squamata; genus Mimophis; species Mimophis mahfalensis. The sequence goes on along the minus strand of JANHFR010004989.1, from coordinate 23,728 downwards.
TTGAATACTTTTGCAGGAGATCTGTTCCTAATCAATGTGTTTCTTATACGGGAAGAAACCCTGTTAAACTCAATGGGATTTTCTGAATAGGAAGAGAAGTAAACAGCAGACTTTAATGCAGCATACTCCTTTCTTATCTTACTTCATTTTTTGTGCCTTCAAGACAGTCTTGACTACTGGGAACTGCCTGGACAAGTCCCTGCAGGTTTTCGGCAGCATTTTTGAAAGAAGGTTTTCCCTTGCCTTCTTCTTCCTAGGGCTGAGAGAGAATGATTGGCCCAAGTTGGCTTCAAGCCTAAGGAAGAATTGCATCTCCAAGTCTCCTGGTTTCTAATCTTGTGCCTTCACAACTATACCATAGTGACTGTCCTGTGTCCCTTGCTGGTGTTTGTTTCCAGGTAAGAGTGAAGAAACATGAGCTTTCAAAAGTTAATCGAGCTCCTGGATTGGCTTCCAGAATGTTTAATTTTAGGACAGTCAGTGAAGAAACTTCCTTTCCTTCTCTAATGCAAGGCAGAAGAAAGCTTTCACAAGACAAAGGCCACACTAGACCATGTAATAGTTAAATGTCATAAAATCAGGGGTGGGTTTCAACCGGTCTAACAACCAGTTCCGTGATCGCACACTTGCGCCAAACATGTGCTGCATGCATGTCTTACAATTGCAAAAAGCAATTCAACTGACATGTTCCTGAAGCTCTGGTGAGTGAACCCAGCTGACGGACGGCATTCACGCTGCCGCATAGATCTGCTGGGCTTTAAAGAAGTCCGCAAAAGGCACAGATTAGCACAGGGATGTGCGAGCCAAACTCAAAACCCGAAGAACTGGTTCATCCAAACCGGCCCTAACATAACAAACAGTTCGTGTGAACCACGTCAAGCCGGTAGAAACCCACCACTGCATAAAATGCCAAAGAGGTAGGCCATGGTGGGGAAATGTGTAAAACATGGAAAGCAGTAGCAGTAACATTTAGACTTATATACCACAGCTTTACGGCCCTCTCTAAGCAGTTTACAGAGTAAGCATGTTGCCCCTAACAATCTGGCTTCTCATTTTGCCGACCTCAGATGGATGAAAGGCTGAGTCAACCTTGAGCTGGTCAGGATTGAACTTCTGGTAGTCAGCAGAATTAGTCCCCAATACTGCATTTTAACTACTGTGCCACCAGGGCAGTAATACAAAGTGGGCAATACAAAGAAGTGGGAAAAATGCTTTAACAGTTCAACTACTCATGTTTTAAACAGTATAACCCATTAAAACCCCAAATCAAACAATGCATTGTGTGCTTGGCCAGCAGTTTGGCACTAATTTTTTGTAGGCGATGACCTGGCTGAGCCTGAGTGAAGGGACAAATGTGTCATAAATTATGAGTCCTTGAACATCCGTGAGAGATCTAAGTCCCACCCACCTTGAATGCCTCTTTTAGCTCCCGCGCATTTCCCTTGACTGGTAGTTGGCCAGATTCTTGTAGAGAGCTTAAGCTTGCAATAAATCTTTATACTCCTTTGAACTGGCTGAATCTCCTGATTCCCTGGACACTTGACAATTTTATTCAAAATGCTGCATTGCTGAACCTCAGTGACCAGCCACTCTTTTGAAGAATCCCCCAAGGAACTGAGAAAGGGAGCTGTAGAAGCCACAGGAAGCTGGCAGATCCTACCACCACCATTTTCTCCTTATTTTTTTAAAAAAATTCCTTTACCTTTTGTGGCATTTTTAATCAAAGATTGTGCTTACTCCCATTATCAGACAGACTAGAGCAGACTGAGTCTTCCAACCCACCCTCAACCACAAAAAGTTACAGAGCAAGTCCAGTCTACCTAACTTATGTAATTGCTGTTCTAATAAAAGTTGGAGGAGTCTTAAGTTTAGTACCTTGACTGCAAATCCAACAAGGGAACACACAGAGACACATTCATACCCACCTTTCCTAACATTTCTGAATAGCAACAACAAAATGATAGTGAACAGCTGCTTTTCAGAGTCATAGGTTAGACTAGACAACATAGGTTAGACTAGACATGTGCTCTGTTGGGTCCTTTTTTCAAAGATATTTCCTTACCTAAATAGTGAAAACAGAATGACTACAAGAGGTCAAAAAAGCAGTGAGAACAGGAGCAACTTCTGACTTCCTACTGCCTTCCCCATTGAGTTTCCTTATGGGAAGTTGGCAAGGCTGATCATAAATCTTCCTCCCGCCCTCCCTGTCATTCCATCATGGACTTTCTCCCCTCTCCTCCCTTCACTTCTCAGCAGGCAGGTTACTGCTGAATGGGATGGAAGGGAGGGGAAGCAAGAGATTCTGAGACTGGCTGGGAAATTGTCACAGGACACTAAAAATGAACATCACATGACCTCAGCAGCAGTCCAGTAGCACAGTAGCACTGAAGCAGGCACAACTTCCTCAAGTTTCATTCCCTCGGGAGTCATGGATCCAAATTTTGGACATATTTTGTAAGTTAGCCCATTTGAGGTATCTTGGTTGAAAAATTGTTGCTCTATGACAGAGTTCCACAACCTTTCTGGTTTTGTGGACCAGCTTGCGGGGAGAGGAGAACAGATGGTTCCACGCACCTGTTCCACCGCATCTTGCACAAGTCTGGAAAGGAGCCATGGTGGTGCAGCAAGTAGAGTGCTGTATGTAGTACTTAGTTGCCAGCCGCCTGCAATCAGGCAGTTCAAATTTCACCAGGCTCAAGGTTGACTCAGCCTTCCATCCTTCCGAGGTGGGTAAAATGAGGACCCAGATTGTTGGGGGCAATATGCTGACTCTATAAACCACTTAGAGATGGTTGAAAGTCCTGATAAGTGGTATATAAATCAAATGCTATTGCTATTGCTATAAGTAGGGATGTTTGGCCTCCACTTCTGTGGCCCGATTCTAAAGGGCTCGACACCTGGTAGTGGGCTGCTGCCTGGGAGTTGGGGACCCTTGCTCTAGGACCTAAACAAAGGTGATGACAATGAAAGTTTTAGTAGTATATAGATAGCATGGTTGTTGCTGCTATGCTAGCTGCAGAAGACCTAGAACAAGGTGACCTATGGGAAGAGGATTAAGGTAATCCTGTGACTCTAGTCTCACTTGAGAAGGATAGCCTGGTGGATCAGAATCTTTGCCCTCCACAAGATAGAGACTTTTTTTTTATCAGCTTTATTTGAATAAAGCAAGAACCATTTTTTCAAATTAATAATATGGATATTATAAACTTAATTCTGAGTATAATGATCATATCTGCATGGAAGAAGGGCTGGATGCACTCATTTCTGCAGAGCGTAAGACCCTTGGCAGCCTGACAAATGGGCATTAATCTTGTGGATTTTATTCTGGTCTTTACACATTTCTCTCTCTCCTACCCTTCCTTTTCTTTCCCCTAACAGAAGTTGGGAAAAAGCAGCAAGACAGTCAAAGGAGACAATGGTCATTACAGAAGAGACTCTTGGGTCACGAAGCATGAGAAAAAAACTGAGTGTAACTCCGCCTTAATTACACTTGGTATAAGTTGTACAGGAAAATTACTTCGATATGCTTTCAAGATCATTACATTATCCTAATTCTGCTGCCTGCCGACTGCCAGCAGTTTGACAGTTTGAGTCTCACTGCCTCAAGGTTAAGTCAGCCTTCCATTCTTCGAAGCTCGGTAAAATGAATACCCAGATTGTTGGGGGCAATATGTTGACTTTGTAAACTGCTTAGAAAAGGCTGTAAAGTACCGTGAAGCGGTATATAAGTCTAAATGGTATTGCTATTGCTTTTAGGATAAAAAAAAAATCTACTTCCAGAAATCCAAGTGGCTCTTGTTTCTTACATTTACCAATCCTGCAGCAATTTTGACTCTGCTTCTTTTCTTGTTATATTCCAATTTTTGGTCACTCTTTCATTCCGATATCCAAGCAAAAGTTACGCCGTTATTAGAAATAGATGTGCTTTCTGTCATAGCTACTCTCTACACAATAGAATTACTTGAACTAAATGGAGAGAAGAATTGTGTTTTCCCAGGGCTATATATATATATATTATATATATATATATAAAAAATAAAAGCTTGAGAGCTGAGATGATACAATATCCTCACAATGGAAGCCCATCCTCAAGGGAAATTTTAAGAATGGTGGCCATCAGATGAGAAATGGATATGGTCCAAGCCCTGAAATATTTATGAAATGCAGCTGTAGATGTGATTGTGTTCTTGATACAGTTTAAACAGCAAGAGGTTAAAGCTCAATTAAAATGCAAAAGAAGTTTGTGGTTGGGATTTTCTAGATAATGCCATTTGGATGATACATTGCAACAATCTTCTATCTCAACCACTGTTCTGATAGCGTATAGTATTAGGATAATAAATCATCACTATAGCATCCCTTGGAATGGCATATGTGCAAATTAATTGGAGGCTTGATTTTAGATTACAGGGGATAAACTTTACTGAATGGATGGGAGATTTCAATAGTCTCACATAATTTGGCGCAATCTTCATAAAAGTAAACTTTACAGTAACTTTTTCTGAAAGAAATCTTCAGCATAAAACTAAGCACTATATGTGACAAGATTTCCTTCTTTTCTTTCAAATGGAAAATATGTTTAAATATTTTATACGTTTCATTTATTTATACACAATGAATATTCTACTTGCTTATTTGAAGCTGCATGCATGGACTCGATTTCTTGACCATGGTCACTATAGAGATATATAGAACATAGAATATCATCAGAGTTGGGAAGGACCTTGGAGGTCTTCCAGTCCAGGGGTCTGCAAACTGTGGCTCTGGAGCCACATGCAGCTCTTTCGGCCTTCTGCTGCGGCTCCCTGTCGGCTGATCCCACCACTGACTGGCCCTTCTCTCCCCTCCCCTCCCCTCCCAGTCACTCCTTGCCTGGCCTAAGAAGGTAAGGGTGATGGTGTGGGATGGAGACTCTGTCATGGACTTGTTTTTCAATCAACTCCATTTCGGGTTTTCTTACCAACCTCACTGAGACTGTAAAGACACTCCTT
>JANHFR010004988.1:0-12110 GCA_032468015.1 Mimophis mahfalensis | reverse complement strand
GGGGGAGAAGAGAAGAACAGCAGTGCCGAATCATGAATGAAGCAGATAACCCGAAGCCAAACATTTCAAGCTGGTGGTTTTATTTAGCGGCAAACTGCTTGCTGCCTATTGTGCGCCCGCCCATCTGTTCCGAGATGCTGATGGTTATCCTGGCACCTGTTGCGTTGACAGCGTCCCACTTACAATGGCCCTTTGCACCCTGTTCGTAAACGCCGCCGCATCCGTTTAAGTAAACAGAGAGAAGGTGGATTTTTTTGCAGCCCCACAAAGAACATCTGGCCTGAGGTTTGAAGTCACTTCTGGCAGTATAAATTTGATAAATAAATGATGCTTCTAAGTTTGTGTCCGTCCCCCCGCCCGCCGCCGCCATATTTTTTAATGGAAGCAAGACTGCATTTTTTTAAGGGTGGGTTTTATTTCCCAGGGTTTTCAGAAGAAAAGCAAATATGTTCATTTTGTCTTTCTCTCTGGCAGACAGGTTCTTTTGGGACTATTTCAAATAAAAGCAAACTTTCCACATTTTGTGCGTTAAAATTAGTTCTTAACCGAGTTGTCTACAGCATCCTCCTTAGATTTCTATCTTGGCGTCTTGGGGACACCTTTGCTCTTTTTTGGTCTTGCACCGGAGTCAGATTCCTTGTGTTTCTAAGCGCATCGGCCAAAATAGGCGTGTTTGTTCCAGATGTCGAGGACCCTGGAATTGTGGGGTGCGCGCATTCTGTGCCCGAATGAAGGAAGCTGACCTCTTGTTTTCTTTCAGAGTGGGAGCCAGCGATCAGAATTGGCGTGCTGGATTGTGGAGATGAGAAGAACTACGAACAGTGTAAAGAGTATGGAATTCAGTATTATCCCACTTTCAGGGTAGGTCCTTCCCAGCGTCCTAGAAATGGCTGTCATTTGATTTGGCCCCACACGGTTTGGAATGAGTGGGGAAGGATTTCCCGTGGGAATCTTAATCCAGAAGTGGGGTACTCCTTCGCTCCTCAAATCTGAGTCGCACTCTGCGCTTCTCCGTTAGCGTCTGTTTTTTTGGGCCAGAGCTTTTAAAACACGTGGGTGGTTATATTTAGAGACGAACAGTTCTACCTTCGGGGTTTTGTTAACCAAAACCTTTTCTTTTCTCCCTTCCCCTCCCTTGCAGTATTTCAAAGCTTTTACCAAGCAGTTTACAGTTGGAGAAAATCACCCCGGTAAGTTCACATGCCCGTCTCCATTTTCCTTGAAGATCGCCCCGAGCCATGTTGTGTCTTAATCCGAAATTGTCCTTAAGGGCACGAAGCACATTCTGTGCGGCCACCACCGTGATCAGCCAAGTCAGTCGTGCAGAGAGGGTTGAAGCTGGGTCACGGGCCACACGCCGGCCTCCCTGGCGTGAAAGATGCTAAAGGGAGTCCTCAGCTTGGGATCAAAACTGAGCCCCAAATATCCACTGCTAAGCAAGGCTGCTGTTTTAAGTGAGCTTTGCCCCAGTTTACAACCTGCCTTGCCACCGTCCTTAAGCGATTCTGTACAGTTGTTCAGTTAGCCACACGGTTGTTAAGTGAGCCTGGCTTCCCCGTGGACCTTGCTTGAGAGAAGGCCGTAAAAGGGGATTACGTGACCCTGGGATGCTGCAGCCGTCGTAAATACGAGCCAGTTGCCAGGTGTTCCGAATTTCGCGACACCCGCCCGAGCGCCCTCCTCTTCTCTCTCCTCAGCAACCTCCGACCGGGACCTTCAGACCATCCGCCAAACCATGATTGATTTCCTGCAGAACCATTCCCGAGAGGCCAAACCGCCAGCTTGCCCCTCCCTGGAGCCAACTCCGTGAGTCCCTCGCAGGCTTCAGAGCACCCTGGGCTTGAAAGGGGAGGAGGGCTCGGGGAGGCTTTTTTGCAGTACCAGTGGAGGAGAATTTCAGGGTTGAAACGGAGGGTCCGTGGCTCACACCGCACCGTAGAAAACCAAAGCACTGCAAATAGAGCAGCATGCCCTGGTGCACGCAGAAAGCCAAATAACCCATCTCAACATCTACTTTGTTGTTTGTGTATTACAATTATTCATTTCCTGCTTCTCAGGACGTTCATTCTCCCAACAAAAGCTGCATAAACCATTATGAATAAAAGCCCCAGAAGTGATTTTTTTAAAGCAGAAAACTGTAAAAAGCCCTTTCATAATTTCTGCTGCTAGACCACTTGCAGACAAGCCATGGATGTTATCCGTAAATGTCTTCTTTCCTTTATCTCTCCCGTGATGAATTTATCTTCCGTTAATTTTTCTTAATTCTTAATGGTTCTTATTTGTTCCTAACAGGCCAGAAGAAGTATTTTCCCTTTTCAATAAACACAGTCAGCGTTACACGGCCATCATTGTTGAGAGCGGGAGCTCCTATCTGGGCCGAGAGGTAATTTAACCAATGAAGGTAACGTAGAAAAGTCCTAGCCCTCCACTAGACACAAAGGCAGTTTCAGTCTCTTTGAATCTACCACCCCTGAGCGGAATGAACCCCCTTCCAGCCTTCCAGCTTTTACTTATGGAAGCATTGGAAGAAATACGAAACAGTTGGTTTTACAGCCAACTTCATTCAGACTCTGAAGCTGTTCGGAAGAAGAATACAAAATACCCGAGTTGGAAGGGACCTCGGAGGTCTTCTAGTCCAGCCCCGTGCTGAAGCAGGAGACCCTGTACCAGGGGGTCCAACTGTGGCTACTTGAAGACTTGCATCTTTATCACTTTGCCAAAAATAATATCGGCAGCAAAACCCTGCAGGCCCAGGCAGTTATTTACGAACAAATCTGATTTGAACGGAGTGGCATTCTCTCCCAGCTAAGCCTGTGAGAGCTCTTCATTTTTTTCTCCTGGCCTCCAATCTGTGTGGGTTCCACCTCTTTGCTGGGTCTGAGCAGACTTTGCCTCTGTTTGCAGTTGTGACTAAACACACAGCAGCCGCCCTGGTAACTCAGTGCGTTTCTCCCTCCAGGTGATCTTGGACCTGGGTCAGTACGAAAACATTGCTATCAAGCGGGTTCTAAATTCTGAGACAGCTTTACTTGAAAAGCTTGGTATTGCTTCGGTCCCTTCATTGTACCTGATTTATCCCAATGGATCCCACGGATTAATTAACAAGTAAGTCCCGATGGATGTGAGTGTGTAGGACCTGCATTTCAGAAACCTTAAAAGCAAGATGCGAGGACTTCAACTCCCAGAATGCTGGCTGGAGTGTCCTGGGTGTTGAAGTCCGCCCATCTTAAAAGTGGCCAAAGTTGAGAAGCATTGTGCGAAAGTGATTTTAGGCTCTTCTTCGGTGGCTCCAGATATAATAAAACCCACCTGAGGGTTTTAGCTTTTGCACATGAGATTCTGGATTCCATTTGAAAGTTTGTTTTTTAAAAAATTGTGGGCTGCAGTGACAGTTGGGCTGGGGGTTGCTGTGGACATGTCAGTAACTGTTTTGCAAATTCCCGGTATATGCAAGACAGCCAGAATTCTTAAATCAAGTACAATTTGGGCTAGAACATGCTTCAGTAATGACCGACCCTGGTGGCTTGGAATTGGGTGGAGTTACCTGGGCAGGTTGCCATCTAAAGGGTTGCCAAAGAAAACAGAGTTGATAATGTGGAGCTTGTGAGCTGCCTGTATCGCAGAGGGCCAAATCAATTTTCAAGCAGGCCAGCTATTATCGAGAAGGTGTGAGGGCCTTGCCTTGATAAGTACAGGTAGTACTTGCAACAGATAGAGCAGCCCTGGTGGCGCAGGGGTTAGAGTGCAGCTTTGCAGGCTGACTCTGCCCACTGCCAGCCGTTCGATCCTGGTTGACTCAGCCTTCCATCCTTCCGAGGTCGGTCAAATGAGGACCCAGGTTGTCGGGGGCAAGTGGGGGCCACATGTTAAACCATTTAGAGAGGGCTGTGAAGTCCCCCATTGACTTTGTTTGTCAGAAGGACGCAAAAGGGGATCATGTGACCCCGGGACACTGCGGCCGTCATAAATACGAACCAGTTGCCAAGCATGCAAAATTGGATCGCGTGGCCATGGGGATGCCACAACGGTTGTAGGTTGGAGCAGACACAGAGCGAACGGTTGTAAGCCCCAGGCGCTCTGTCTATAGAGCATTTATTGGGGGAAATGTCAGGCAAGCAGCCAGCAGCCCCTGAACTTCTGTAGCCTGTTTAGCTTGAGGGTTTTTTTTAACTTTTATACTGTCCTTCCATACACAGTTTGAAGCCGCTTCGGTCTTTCTTTTCTTCCCATTTAAAGTCACTCCCGGGAGTTAGAAAAAAACTCGCTTCCCCACTCCCCCTCCTCCAGCAAAAGAGACCAGGAAAGACGAACCTCAAGGACTGGAAAGAGTTCGACCAGTAAGCAGTTCCCCGATTCTCTTTAAAAAGCTTATTTTCCTTTCTTTTTTTTTTTTTTTTGCAGTTGTAGCTTTTCTCCCTCTCCTGAATGTGTGGAGTCAGAGTCAGTGGTGGTTTTATGTGGTTTGGGTTGCCTTGGGTGGGCAGGTGGGCCTCCCCAGAACACGCAGCTTAAAGTTGCAGAGGTGGTGAATCCCTGCTCTGAAGGGTGAAACCTCAGCTTTGTCCCATCCATATGCCTGCAGATGTCTAGCCATCGTAACTGTCTCTGCGAACAGCCCAGGTGTACATCTGACCCATCCTGGCTACCAAGAGTGGCCTAATAATAGAAACCGCTGAAGATAAATCTCATGTTTAAAAACTCCAGCTCTTCAGCATTCTTGTCTTCTTCACTTATGGCAGGCCAGGTACACCTGCCACCTTTTAAACTGTCCGTGTCTCTTACTTTTCAGGTCCAAATTATATATGGCTGACCTTGAATCTGGGCTGCACTATTTGTTCAGGGTAGAACTGGCCACCCACAAAACCCTGGAAGGCGCTGAGCTGAGGACCTTGAAAGACCTGGTTATACTCCTGGCCAAGGTGACCACTCCCCGTCTCTTTGTAAATCACTGAGCTCTTCTTAAGCTCCAGGACTCGCCTGAGAAAATGGATGCTTGATGCCTTTATGGGGAGGGAGAAGGTGGCATTCCTGCCTGGAGGCCAAATAGCCCATGCAGAAAGGCCAAATTAGAACCGGGGCTTCCACTGCTGCAGTTTTACAGCCCTCTGAGAGCTCATCTGTTCCAAGGAGATCTGTAGGGTCCAATTTCTCTCCCAAGCTTTTGGGTTCCCGCTGGAGCCCGTCCTCGGGGAACTTCCAGCAGAGTGTGTGCTTCGGGCTATTCTCTGTGTGGAGCGCCACAACCAGGCACTGTATAAATACCTGGGAATTGAAATCCATACCTCTTAAAAGTTGCCAAGATGGAGAAAGGCAAGTGGAGAACGTTGGTTTTCACCTGAAGAATCCTGAGTTGATAAACCTTGATAAATATTGAATCTCCTGATAAACCTTGATAAATATTGAATCTCTCCAGGATGAGCTTACCCAAGAACACCCCACAGAGCCTGCCTCATCGGAAGGGGCCCCGTGGCTCTTTCCATGTCTAGAAAAGTAGTCAAAACAGGCCTCCACAGCCAGACCTTTTAAAACAGGGCTCTTGTTAGTTTGGCTGCGCTATTTTTAGTTCCGTTTCTGTCTGTGTCTCCGCATTGGAAAGCCCCTGGATCATCCTGCTTGGGTGGAAATATAAGATATAAATCAGATAAGTCAATAATGATAAATAGGCAGATTGGTTGTTTGGCAGCATATGGGGATAAAAATATTTCATGCAGAGGATTTTGTTTTAGTTGAGAAGGGAAGGCTATGAAAAAGCTGAGAAAGCCCTCTGCAGCTGATCCATTTTAGGCAGAATAGCTGAACTTCTGTTTCTCAACTCAACCTCAGTTTCAGCTTTGGCTCCCCGGTGGTTCGTGAAAGCTGGTTGTGTCGCCTTTTAGTTGTTCCCCCCCCTTTCTGTGTCCCTGGTGGCTTCTGGGGAAGGAAAAAAGTGTCGGGCTCAACAGCTCAGATTCCTTGAATGCCGGCATGTCACTAACTCGGCCTTTTCCGCAGCTCTTTCCTGGCCGTCAAGCTGTGATGAAGTCGCTGGAGACTTTACAGGTGTGGCTGCTGAGCCTCCCCTTGGACCGGATCCCCTACGATGCCATCTTGGACCTGCTCAACAATAAAATGCATGTGAGCTACTACCACTAACTGCTAAAATTCCCCCTGGGTGTCAGCCTGGCTCACCGTTCTGACGGAGCGCGTGGAAGTGCGGCCTCATGCCGGTCTTTTCTCCCTTTCTAGATCTCCGGCCAGTTTCTGCCCAGCCGGCTCCAGTGGGTCGGGTGTCAGGGCAGCCAGGTGGGACTGAGAGGTTACACCTGTTCCTTCTGGAAGCTCTTCCACACCTTAACAGTGCAAGCAGCAGCCCAGCCCAGAGCTTTGCTCAACACAGGTACGAGAAAAAGAGGGCGAATACCCCTGCAGGTGAATCATGGCTGGTGGTGAGAAAGGAGCATAAAGGGCACCCCAGCTGCTTCAATATTGGTGGAGCAGACATCTTGGCCTTTGCCAGGTGTGACGTGATAGCGGCCTTCCAGGTTTCTCAATGCCTTCAGCAATGACAGAGCTTCTAATGTAGCAGAAAAGTTCTAAGAAAAAAATCAGGAGATATTTAGAGAGAGAGAGAGAGATCTGCCTTGAAACTAGCCCGTGTTGAACTGCACAGCACAGTCAACCAAAAAGAATTGTTTTATGAATTGTGCCACAAAATGTGCCACATGATCATTTTGATCTCATAGAACGTTTTATAAAATTGGCCAAATTTCAATTCCATGCGAGTCACAAGTCCCGAATTTTGGATGTATTCTGTGTTAACCAGTTTGAGGTACCTTGGTGCAAAAATTTAGAAATAGAATAGGAATAGGATAGGATAGGATAGGATAGGATAGGATAGGATAGGATAGGATAGGATAGAATAGAATAGAATATTCTTCATTGGCCAAATGTGATTGGAGACTCAAGGAATTTGTCTCCAGTGCAGAAGCTCTCAGTGTACAACAAAATGATAAACCGTAAATCATAAGATACAATCATATGTCATAAGATACAAACAACAGAGTGATAAATCACATGACACCAACAGGAGAATAGGAAAAATGAGAAGTATAATAGCAGGACAGCCCTAGTACATGGGTAAATATCTTTAGGCTGAGTGATGATTGTTCCATTATGATGCAGTTTCACCCAATTAGGGGTTGCATGAATCAAAGTCTTACTAGGACATAGACAGATGTAATTTAAAACGCCGAGTTCCTTTACATTTTGCAAATAATTCGAATTCTCCTCTTCAGAAAATGTATGAGTAATACCTTGGAAATCCAGAGGCTATGCCGAGTAGGTTAAATTTGAGCACTGAAGTATCATCATCCAGCTTTGAAATCTCGTTTTCTGTTCTGTGACCACAACCAACCTCCGCACAAAACTGAAAGCTTGTGTGTTTGTGGCTTTCAAAGCAAAGAGAGTCTCCCTTAATATCCGGCTGTGAGCTGCGCCTGGAAGAGGGTTTGAATTGGGTCATTCTCACCCGGGATTTTTTTCTTGGGAAGGAGGCTGAGAAAATTCCAACCCATTTTTCAAGCTCCGGGCGACGGCCGGGCTCTCCTTTTCCATGGGTGTCTGGTGGTGGTGGTAAAGGCCGTTTCTTGTAAGAGGGGAATTGGGTCAGGCCGAAGCAGCGGGATTATGTCTTTGAGGGTTTCCCCTTCTTATTGCTTGCTTTAATTCCCGTCTCCTAGAGAGCCCCTAATCCTCCCAGCCACAGGTGGAGTTTTATGGTTCCTACCCATTTTAGAGATTAGGAGGATCCAGAATTGAGGCAGTTTTGCGGGGGAAGAGAAAGGAAGGATTAGGTCAAGAGACACGACATCTGTTTACAAAGTACCCGGGGCTAATAAGTGAAACACACACGATCACCCTCTCTTTCCTTATAATTACTGAGAATTCGGAGGAAAGGTTCTGCACAGAAAGTTTGGAATAAAGGCTCTGTTTCCCCGCTTGGCCTTAAGATCACCGTCCCACTAAGATAAGCGACGTATCTGATGGACAAGTAAGTGGGTCGAGAGGGACAATGGAGCAAGGAATCAGCTGCTCACTTGCTATGACCCACCTGCCTCTTGGTTGATCCCACGGTTGCTCCTTGCAGGCTTTGGAGACGATCCCCGGGCGGTTCTTCAGACCATGCAGAAATACGTCCAGGATTTCTTCAGCTGCCGAGCCTGTGCGGAGCACTTCCGGGAGATGGCCAGAGCCTCCTTGGATTCCGTGAAGAGCTGGGACGAAGCTGTGCTGTGGCTCTGGGAGAAGCACAACGTGGTGAACACCCGGCTGGCAGGTACTTGTGGCACTTGGAGTGGCCTTTTCCTGGGTCGGTAACTGGGGGGAGGCAGCGGAGCCTGCTCCTGCTCCTAAACTAACACAACTCCTGGTGTTTCCTGTCTCCCCCTCCTCTCCTTCCTCCGACAGGCGATTTGAGCGAAGACCCCCAGTTCCCCAAAGTGCAGTGGCCCACGCTGGCCCTTTGCCCCACGTGCCGCGAGGCGACCCAAGGCCCCTCTGCCTGGGACAAGGTGCAGGTGCTCCGGTTCTTGAAGCAGCACTATGGCAGCCACAACCTTGTCCACACCTACCTCGAAGAAGCCGACGACACCGAAGAACAAGAGGCCCAAGGTGGACGAGAAGCGTTGCTGAAGGAATCTGATCAGGAGGCCAAGAGGGGCCAAGATCCACGGAAGTCCAAAGGCTCGGACCAGGCGGTCGGGGCCAAGGAGGACTCCGCAGTCGACCCGGGGAAAAGGCCAGCTGGCTCAGTGGTCGAGCAGGAGGGGAGGCAGGCGGTGTCGTTCCTGGGAGTCGGCTTCTCCAGCATTGACATGAGCCTCTGCATCGTCCTCTACGTGGCGTCCTCTTTATTTCTGATGATCATGTTCTGTTTCTTCCACGTGAGATCCAAGCGCTGGAAAGTGAGGCACAACCGCCCCTATGTATAGCGGATCCGTCGGAAATCAAGTTTTGGTCTGGAAGCGTCTCTCTCGTGCTCGCCGGCAACTCGGCAGCAGGGAATCAGGGATTATTTTTTCCTTTTTTACAGCGCAGTGTTTTACATGTCATGAGACCGTGCCATAGCTCCTCATCCTCATTCACTGATGATCTGCTTCTCTGCTGCTGGACACTTTGAATTTAGAACGGGGTAGAAAAAGGTGTTTTTCTGAAGAAGCATTAAAACGGTTTCCTTGGGTCGCCTGGTTTATGAAATGATTCAAGAAAATCAGGGTGCTTGGAGGGTGTTAAAACAGGTGCTTATAACAGGATCCAAATTTGGGTGCGAACATTTAGATGAACTATAGAATATAATCCAACCAGTGTCTTAAACTTTAAAAGAGTTAATTTCAACAAACCCAGAGGCAGCCTAAGAAAAATTCCGCGGATAAAAATCCTAAACGAGAAAACAAATCAAGAAGCATGGGAAACTTTGAGGAATATGGGCCTAAAAGCTCAGCCCAACGCAATACCACTGAAAAAGAAAAACAAGAAATCCAAGAAGAAAGCAACAAGGTTGCGGAAAGATTTTTATGACGGACTGAAAGACAAAAATCTTAAGTTCAGAAAATGGAAAGAGGGACACATAATTAAGGCAGAACCTCACCAGATAGCCCGAATCTGCAGAGATGAAGTCAGGAAAGCAAAGGGTCAGAATGAACAAAGACTTGCAATGAAAGTCAAAGATTTTAAAAGGTTCAGCATAAAAAATAACAGGGGAAAAAAGTCGAGGAAACATCCGGTCCACTAAAGAAAAAAAGATGGCAAGGAAGTATCAGGCGTTAGAGAGAAGGCAGAGCTGCTTAACTCATTCTTTGCATCCGTCTTCACGCAAAAAGAAAGCCTGGCCCAACCTACCAAAAGCATAATTGTAAAAGACAGACTAGAAATAAGAATTAAAATAAACAAGAAAATGGTAAGAGGACAGCTGTCTGATCTTGATGAGTATAAATCACGGGGGCCTGGTGGGTTACACCCCAGAATTATGAAGGAGCAGGCAGAACCATGGTACCATATCTTTAAAAAATTCTGGGGCACCAGAGGATTGGAAAGTGCTGATGTGATGAGGGAGGGAACTAAGCAGCGGGGTGCCACAAGGTTCCCCGTCTTGGGCCCAGGGGCCTTCGAGATCTCCATAGAGGACTTCAGTGCGGGAATCGAATTCACAGATGACTCCGAGGTCCCTTCAGCTCTACTCTGATTGACTAGGTGGAGACAAAGAGGCCAGAAAAAGCAAGATCCAGGCTGCCATCTAGTGGCCATGCAACAGGTTGCCAGGTTACATTTCCCATCATCCCCAGCCCCTCAGTGCTGCTGCTCTATCGCAACAGTTGAGTTGGGCCACAATGGAAGGAATGTAGAACATAAAAGAATAGGGCTGGATGGGACCTTGGACGTCGTCTAGCGACCGTTCAAAGTTACAACAGCACTGCAAAATGTGACCTGGGACTGTTTTTCACACTTAACGACCTTTCCAGCATCCCCATGATCATGTGATTAAAATTCAGATGTTTGGTAATTGGTTCATATTTATGACCGTTCCTGTGTGTCTCCCCCGATCATGTGACCTTGTTTGGCAACCATTTTTAGCAATTGCTATTAGCATATTGAATTGTGCTTAAAGATTGTAAGCTGCCCTGAGTCTCCGGAGAAGGACAGCATATAAATTGGATTTAGAAAAAACAAAAACAAAATGTGACAAAGGCAGGCACCGGGAAAGCCAGATTCATTTAACAACTGTGGCAAGAAAGGTCATAAAATGGGGCAAAACTCAACACATGTCTTGCTTGGCAACAAATTTTAGGCTCAACTGTGGTCATAAGTCAAGGACTACCTATACGTAGCAACCCTTGCAATCACCGTGTGTGGCACATCTGTGCCTACATACATCTCTGTGGGTACTCCATCACTGGAGGCCCTCAAAAAGGGACAGACATTTGTCCAGAATGGGGTAGAATCCCCTGCTTGGACGGGGCTGGACTAGAAGAGCTCCAGGGAGGGTCCCTTCCAACTTGGTCATTGTCTGGGTTTGCCTAATAGGGTTAATCTGTGAAACGCCAGCTGCACCCACGTGGACCCGGGCAAAGTTGAAGTTGGCTGCAGCCAATCCGTCCTCTTTGCCTGCTTCCGGGACTGAATAACGGGACGTCTCTTCGGCACCGCGGACAGCTCCCCGCGCGACACGCGTTGCCCCCTCAGCCTTTGTTTTTGCTCACTGAGCCAGGCGGGGCAGCGGGAGGAGCCAGGGAAGGGGGGGGTCAAGTGACGCCGGGCAGTTGGTAGGGGGAACTCCCTCGCTGCCCCCCCCCCCGCGTCCCCCGCGCGGCCACTCCCCCTCCAACCCCTGGCCAGCCACCCGACCTGCTCTCTTGCATTCCGGTTGGAGGCTCCCGGAGCTGCTGACCACCGTCCCCCGGGCCAAGGCTGGGGTGGGGTGGGGGTGTCTCTGTTCCGGCGTCCGGCCGAGCTCCTTCTTCCTCCGACCCCGGGCGGAGGTCTCTTCCCCGGACGGGCAGCTCAGCGCCATGCTGCTGGAGCGCGCCCGCGGGGAGAAAGCGGCCCCCGCCGAGCCCTGCGCCTTCGGCAGGAACCCAGGTAAGTCAGCCCCGACCGGGCTCGCCGCCCGCTGCCCTCCGCCGAGAAACGCCGAGGGCTGCGGGGAGAGGAGGAGAGGCACCTGTGCGAGTCACCTGAAGGGCACCTGCCCCGGCTGGCCCGCGGGGGAGACTGTCCTCCTTCAGGGCAGAGTCCCCTGTTCTGCGCTCCCGCCGCCTCCGGCCAAAAGAGAAGAAGATCCCGAGGACGGCGGGGGTCTTTCCTCAATTAGGAAGGTCTCTCAAGCTTTCGGTGGGCGCTCTTGAATCGGATGGTGGTTCTCCTTCATTTGCGCTGAAGGTTAACGGTCCTTCGCGTTCTTGCCTTCTCGGGCTTTCCTTCTCCTTGTGCTGTAAACTTTTGGGCAGCGACTGCCGGCTTTTCCTTTCATCTTTTACCTCCTGGCCGCTTTTATTATTCTTAGCCTTCCTTCCTTCCTTCCTTCCTTCCTTCCTTCCTTCCTTCCTTCCTTCCTTCCTTCCTTCCTTCCTTCCTTC
>JANHFR010004986.1:62891-78804 GCA_032468015.1 Mimophis mahfalensis | reverse complement strand
AGAAGGGCGGTATAAAAATTTGATAGATAGATAGATAGATAGATAGATAGATAGATAGATAGATAGATAGATAGATAAAATGTATACAGCATCCAAACATAATATAATAAAGAAAAACTCAACTTAAAAATAAACAAATAAATAAATAAACCCTGACAGTAATGGCGGATAAAATGTGATTAATAACTAAATCATAAAATCAAATCTAGAAACCCACTTTTTAGTCCCAATTTGTCAACTGTTGCTTATAAGTGAGGTAATTACAATGCCAATGTTTCTTCTGTGAAGAGGGCTGTATTCATATCTCACATCTGTTCTCACATATGCTTATTACATTGCCTCAACACATTGTGCAATCTCCTGCTTTTCCAGTGACTCACATTTTGTTTTACTTGAGAGTAAGACAGCCATTCCCAATTTAAAAGAAGCAGGGCTGCATTGCAGAAAAAAAACAGAGCCAATGAAATATGACATAGTACTGAGTGCTTCACTATAGATGCCTCATTTTCATTAGAAAAAACACAGCTTCAAGAGTTTTCATCATTTATCCTGAACTACATTAGAGTATGCAGTGACTTAGCTCACATTTGTGCATTATTTGTAAAACAATCTCCACAACCCCAAACTATAGCATAAATTATTATATGCCTTTACAAACCCAGATCTAGACATTATTCAATTATTTATTAAATTTCTACTCATCTCACCTCAGTGACTCTGACATTATGGTCACCAAAGGCTCTACAATTCTAATCTTCCTCATGCCAACTGAAAGATATGTAGTGCCAAATGCTATATAAATCCTTTTGTTCAGCAGCAAAATAGGAGTTTTTATCTTCAGGTGAAATCAAATGGGAGAGAGCAAGAAACCATAGATGTAATTTTTAATGATCAAGAACAAAAACTAAAGGGAAACAAACTTCTCAGAAAAAGAGGGCCAGTTTTTTTTAAAAAAATGGTAAAGTTCCCATTCAGTTTACCTCTGAACATTTTATTTTTATTTATTTATTCAATTTAAATAACCATCCATGTCAAATGAGTGACTCAAGGCAGTGAACAAGCATATAAACAAAATACAATACAGAAAAGGAATTGAAGTGCAGGCATTCTGCACTGTATCAAACACTTACTACACTGGTTCCACTGGACAATTGGAAGACAGACTGCAATATTTTCCATGTGTTCCATTTAAGAGACTTTGTCATGCACAGTGTGGTTTTAAATACATTTCAATAATTTGAAATGTTATGTTAAGTTCATCCATGGTATCCAAACACAAGAGCTCTTAGCAAGCCATGATGATGTCAAAATGTTATTTGCATCCTGATCTTACTGCAGAAACAGCCCAATGAGATATTTGCATAATGATGTCTGATGTCTTATGTTATGTTACTTCAGTAAATGCATGTTGTCAGTTGCCCAACTCTTGCTGCTCTTGTGGACATCCACGATCCTAAGCTTGTACATTAATATCTGAACACCTGAAAGGAAAGTACCATAATATGATGTAGCCTGTTTTTGTCATAATATGCAAATGCTAGCATATAATATTGCATGATTCTCCAACAATATTCCCACTCAAAGTTAATCATGTGAGAATCCTATCTTGGCAAGCACACCATGGGCTTATCCAAGACTACTTTTACCATGCAGTCTTTGTCTGTTATAAGTAGTCATTGACTTACAACAGTTCACTTAATGTCTGTTCGAAGTGACAATGGCACTGAAAAAAGTGACATATGACAATTTTTCACATTGTAAATGTAAAACACATTGGTCATGTGTTTTACATTCAGATGCTGGACAACCTGACTCCAATTTGCAGTGTTCCAGAGATATGTGATCCCCTTCTACAACCTTCTGACAAGCAGAGTCAATAGGGAAGCCAGATTCATTTAACAACTGTGTTACCTACTTAGCAGCTGCAGGGATTCAATTAATGTGGCAAGAAAAGTCATAAAATGGGGCAAAATTCACACTACAAATTTCTCACTTAGCAACATAAATATTGGGCTCAATTGTGGTCGTAACTAGAGGACTACCTGTATTTAGAGGACTACCTGTTATATCTTAGCCTTTCCTATAGTTTTAATCCACCCTAAACAAAGCTGTAAGTGCTAGAAGCTGGGACCTTAAATACCAAAGTAGCTTTTTTTCCAAAAAATTTTATCCCTTGTCACATAACTTCAGTTCCCCTTAACCTACACCCTACCATGGAAGACAAGAGTTGATGGCTACAATACAGAGTGACAAATATGGCATGCTTCATGCTGCTTGCTATGAATGACAGATCTTTCCCCACAGCCTCTATGCCAGGGGTCTTCAAACTTGACAGCTTTAAGACTTGTGGACTTCCAATCCCAGAATTCCTCCTCCAGTCATGTTAGCTCAGGAATTCTGGGAGTTGAAGTCCACAGGTCTTAAACTTGCCAGGTTTGAAGACCCTTGCTCTATACCATTTCCAAACGTGAAACTAGTGTGGAACAATCAACATTCACTAAATTAGAAAAACCATCTTGTCTGTGATGGCCAGATGGATTCATGGATCACACCTTTTAAAAACTGCCATTATTTTACAGCATTTACTAGAACATCTCCCACATGGAAAAACAAATATCATATTTAAATGAAAGCACAATCAGTATGGAAATCTGCACTAAGGCTCCTAACCAGTGCCTCAATAGAGAAGTTTTCAAAGCTTTAGTCATTTTTGCAATTCATATTGCATTACTCTGAAGAGTGTTGTACATGATACCACTGAGGTTCCCTGGTGAGGTATCCCTGAACAAACATAAAAATTGCAGATCTCTGCTAGAAAATAAATGATTCTGGCAAGTCATTAAACAGTCCTGAATTAATTCATGGTATTTTAAAGAGACAATTAATTTCAAAAGGAGCGTTTACTAATGCATCATACCCTTCAGTTGAATCTATTAATTAAAATACTAAAGATCAATCATTTATTATTTGCCAAGTCAATGTATTTTTTTCCTTGTTGATTGAGCAAAAGAGACCTTGTTCCTAAATTCTAATCAACAGCTTGTAGTTTATATCTCTGATTGTTGAATCAATTCCCAGCACCCCCAAGTGTTATTTAGTATTGTTTCTTCATTCAACTAGCCTCTTTCTCTCTCAAGTCAGCTGAATTTGATGACTCTCAAAGGTCAAGGGGAAAATAGTATAAAGACATAGAATCAAAATTCATGTTAAACTACTTCCATTTTCGGAAACAGATTGATGCTAAAAGCTAAATAAACTGCTTAATTGATTCTGTCAGCACTTACAATATTGCAGCAGCAACAATAGAGGGCACAAAAAATTACACAGGGGAAAAACAATTCTGTCTTTCCTTCTAAGACAGCTGACAAAAATTGATTTCTTTTTGTCTTTCTGCTTATTTAAATATATGCAGATAGAAGAGTAGCAGTAATAATATGCAATAGGTTGAAGAGCCCTTGGAAGATTAATTTTATAGCCCCAGGATTAACTTTTGCCTGAAGATCAAGGTAGTTTCTCCTCTTTATTGGAATATGAAAACTGAATGTACTAGTAGCTGGACTTTATTGCAGTGCTGGGAGTAAAATTGTAAGTTGCCACTACCCTTGAGACAATATCTGGGTATAAGGCACTCATGGGATATATATAGTTTGAACATGGACTAACACACAATACGGAAATATTCAATTCTAGGTTCAATCTATAAAAAGGCTTGAAAAATGTTAGACTTGAAAGCAATTTGATGGCCTTCTCCCACAACACCTTTAATTGAGACAATCACTAACCTGGTCAAATCTTTTCTTGATGCATCTAGCACCATATAGTTATACTAAGTGATCTTTTTTTTTACTCATGCATGTATATACACACAAAACACACAGGTGGCTCTTGACTTAATGACCATTCATTCAGCAACTATTTGAAATTATAGTGGTGCTGAACAAAGGAACTTATGACCTGTGCTCAGAATTAAGGCTATTGCAGCACCCCTACGGTCACATGATAAACATTTCAGCACTTGTCAATCATCTGCAGTTTTGACCTCAGGGCTGCTGCAAAACCTCCTCCCCCATCTGCCTATCTTCCCATACAATCCTGTCCCTCACATGGCCCACAGGGCAAGCAAAGCTGCCCTGGAAGATTCACCACCACCCCAGCCCACCGGTTCCACAAAACGCCCCATTGACCTTCATCATTTCTCTCCAGCTACTGACAGCCATGCTGATGTGAGGCATGGACTTCTAACAAAGTCTGCCTTGTATTATTCTCTGAGTAGGCACCATTCTCATAGAGCTTCAGAAGCCTCCTTATCCAAATCACAATTTGGTGAGCAAAGCATGATGTCTCAGTTAGCAACCACCTTGCTCAACTACTGAGATTCGGGTTTCAATTGTGGCTGTGAGTTGAGGACTACCTATATAGTAGCTACTCACTTTCTCCAGGCAGTAGCTAGATTCCCTTAAGCCCTTGCCAGGCTCCATATCATCATCTTTAGTCCATTCCCTGTTAGCCAGGCAGGTAACAACACTGTAGGTAAGACTGAGCTAATGCCATCATTTGGTCTTCCTGTAGAACTTGATAATAAGTTCTGAAATGAAAAGGGATGCTTTCTCAGCCATTCTTTCTTTCCAGCTTTTCTTCTTGCAGGGTTAGGTATCTCAAATGGGTCAAATTAACTGCACCTAGATATTACCAAACACAACATGGTAGATGGACTTAGTTAAAAGCTATGCCTGATTAAATTGGCTTAAATTAAATTGTGTGGATAGCCTAACCCTTTTTTGTCTGCGTTTCCACACACACACACACACACACACACCCTCATTGATCCAAGATTTTGACTAATAGTTGAGCCAGCTCAATTCATCAATGTAGAAGTCAAAGACACAAAAATACAGATAGAATTTTAAAGAGCATATGCTGAATTTTCCAATAAACTATGGGCCCAAAACAGGCTGAAAAAAGGCCGAAAAATGGGCCAAAAATGGCCAAAAAATGTCCCACCATACCCACCACCACCACACACACACTGTCTCCAGCTTGCAGAGGAGAACAGCAGTTCTGATCTGGCCCTTAAAGATATCCAGTTTGATACCCCTATTGTGCAAGTAGAGATTGTGTACAACGATTTATTGGATACCAATGTATCATACCCTTCAGATGAATCTATTAAATAAAATACTGAAGATCATTTATTTATTACTAGCTGATGACCTGGCTTTGCCCGGGTATAGTTGGGCCTGCCAAAGTCATCCCGCCACCTTCATTGGACCCAAACTCTTCCCAGTACTGTCACTCACCCACCAGCTGGCCAGGTGGCCTGGTCTTAGCAGAGCCAACCTTGTCCCACCACTGCCTCCTCCTGATGGCCACCACCTTCAGAGCCCCCTGTGCCTGTAGTGCAGCACAACATGATGCTGCTCTCTTGTGCCCCTTGTGGTGTACAGTGGAACCTCGGTTCATGACCACAATTGGTTCCATAGCTTTGGTTGTGAACTGAGTTGGTTGTGAACTGAAACAAATTTTCCCATTGGGTTGTATGAAAATATGATCGATCTGTTCCAGACCCCTATGAACTCTATTGTTTTTTTTAAGATTTTGAAGCACATAAATACAGTACTGTAGTTAAATATGCCACAGAATGCACAGTGTAACAATAAAATCCTTTAATACAAAGGATTGAAAAAACCATGAACAACAGAGAAAACTGTTCAGTCAGACGATTCTGAGCAAGAGGGAGGTTGATGTTTTGTGGGTGAATCTGCCTCTGCAATGGAAGGACGGTCTCCTTCAGGTGCTATCTCTCTTGAGATTTCTTTGTCCTCAGGAAGTTTGGTTGTGAACCGAGGATTTGGACTCAAACATTTAGCTCATTTTTTGGTTGTGAACCAAAGCGTTTGTGAACCAAGGTTCCACTGTACTGTGAAAGGGATCAACAGTCTCACCACAATGGGTCAGCACTTTGGCACGCTTTTTATGGGTCACAGACCCCACAGTGTTTGTTGGCAGAGGGTAAGCTATCTGTGTGGCAAGTTTGGTGTAAATTGGGGCAGCCATTGAAGAGCATATATGGCACATACATACACGCATACATACATACCCACATTCTCTTTTATATAGAGAGAGATTTGCCAAGTCAATGTAAAATTTTTTTTTTTTTTACAAATAAGCGCAACTTGCCTAATTGTGGTAAAGAATGACTAATGCAGTATTAACTTTTGTTGTTAAACAAACAATGGCTTGAAATTATCACTGTAGTGGCAATAAGCTGTTACTGATGAGGTAATCTAAAAGACAATGTTTAAGGCTGGAGAATAATTGCCACATGAACACAAGATAGTGGGGGTTTTTGCACTAGAAAAAGACAGTCTCGGCTAGAGGCAAACAAACACATAATATTATATGTGAGGGTAGAGCTGCGAATGCACCTTCCCTGCCATGAAAACCAGTGGTTTAGAATACATGAATGAGTGTTCAAACTGCTCTCTTCTCACCGCGTTTGATTTCTCTTTAAGTTGTATTCTGGCTGCACCAATTTTGAGAGGCTACATCAAACAAAATGATGATTTTCTGTGTATGAAACTGTTCATTTTACTCACAAGGGTAACACTATTCAAGGGATTTCAAGTGTAACAAAGTGATACTGAAGCTTAAGAAAGCTTTCTTACATTTTTCATTAGAGGGCCTCTAAACCTTGAGAACAGGTGGGTCTGCAGTGAAGCAGGGAATAAAATGTACTTTGGGAAATGGCTGGCATTTACCTGCCAGATCCCATCTGGCATAAACTCAGTATGAGCAAATGAAATTAGCTACCTCCTCCTCTTGCAAACATGATCCATTCTCATTTATTTAATGATACCGTGAGGTAATAACAAAGCTTATCATGTAAAGTCTTGCAGATAGAGAGGTAAAGGTTGTTATTCAGACATCCAGTTAAACCAAATTTTTCCAAACCCTTTAAATTTGATATTTCCCAGCCAATAGCACGATTGGCCATTCTTGTTGGGTATCTTGACAGCTACAGTTTCAATTCTCTCTCTCAAATACCAGGTTGAAGAAGGTTTTACCAAACAGGGTCTTTATATGTCACAAGTTACAGCAAAACTCAAACCTCTATTCCTGCTCTTATGAAAAGATATAACTCAATTAAAACAAGAAAATGGTATAAAACATACAAAACCACCATAATAAAGTTTAGCTACAATTTGTAAGCTAGGGACCAATTTATTCTAGTTTTCAACTGCTGGCATTTTGAATCACTGCACACTTTAACATAAAAGCTAGGAAAAGTTCATGGATCATGGTTCATGGGTAGTAATAAGACTGCTAAATATGGCAAAACGTGGTCTTGATTGGATGGATACAAAGCTAGCTGAACAAGCATATCAATGAATATACATCAGTGTATTCTCCACACTAAGTTAAAGAGAATACATCAGGGTATTTTCCACACTAATTTAAAGAGAAATATCAATGGCACATTTCAAGAGCTGATCAACATGTTTATAAATGATAAACAAAGAGGAGAAGAGATACGGAAAGAAAAAAATACATGAAGAGTTGGAAGTGTTGAGTACATGCAGTCTGAAGAAGAGAAAACTGTGGGGGAGATAGTAGCCTTCATCTGTTTGAAGGGCTGTTGTGTGGAAGTCAAAACAGAACTGTTCAGGGTTGTTTCAGAAGTTAAGACAACAAACACTGGATTTAAATTACAAGGAAGCGATTTTCAGTTGGAAACTAGGAAACAATTCTGTTGAACATTTACTGTATGGATTCCTGCACATATTCCTGGACCAGATGACTTCCAAATTATCCTATAATTCTTACATTATGTGATTCTATGTGATGTGGCTTGGGAAATGGACTAGTAAGAAATGGACTATGTTTAATTTACTTTGAAGCACAAAACTCACTAGATGATTTTAGACCAGTTACTTGCATTTTAAAGCCAAACTTTCAGGTTTGCTGGTCTGGGGAAAAATCAGAAGATGGAATGCAATACATACCTTGCTCCTGGAAGAAAGGGCAGATCTAAAGATAAATAAATTGACTAGCAAATTACTTTGGCTTACAAGACCCACTTTGGCTTTACTTTTAAGCTATACAAAGGTATTTGATGCAGAATTTAGTTTTCAGATACCCTCTTCCTCCCTCCACCTCTCTTTCTGTACTTTCCATATATCCATCCACCCATTTGCCTATCCTATTTTCTTTCCTGATTATAATCCTGATAATTGCATGGAAATGCTCAGATCTGTCCAGAAATCAAAGCACAGTTCATCAGCACCCTGGATAGCTCAACATACTCCTAACCTCCCCCAAGAAAACAGAAATATTTTTATGAATTAGTATCTTTATTGAGACCAATTTTGAAAATTTCTGTAGATACTAGAAAAGCTCTGTTGTATTGTCCAGTAATATAATTAATTACACGCAACCCTTGTCAGATAGGGAAAGTTAATTTACTAGAAATATAACATGACTACCATGAAAGGAGTATATTTGTAGCTCAGGGGTTCTTGGTGCTCTCTGAGCCTGATTATTTTCTTGCAGATGTTTCATTACCATAACAAGTCAACATCAGCAGTGCTAGTAAGGAGTGGGGTTTGCTTTCAGTTTATATTCTGTTGGCTTGCTCTGTCAATATTGGTGGGGATGGTCTTAGAGGTTCTTTGGTTGGGCTGTTGGAGCATAGATTACCGTAACTCCAAGATTAACATAAGACCAACAATCAAGTAAACAATCAATCAATCAAGGAACTGTCAAACAAGCCAACTCTAAATAGCCCAACCAAAAAATCTCTAAGACCACCAACATTGAAAGGACAAGCCACTAGAACAGGGGTATCAAACTCAAGGCCCATTGGCTGGATCTGGCCCACAGGGCCATCCTGGAAATAGCAAATGACCTGCCCATGGTGCCTCTGCCAATGAAAATGGAAATGGCCTTCTGGGCTCTGTTTTTGCTGGCAGAGGGCTGCAGAAGGATCCCCCCAGGCCATCCAGGCCACCATAGGTGCCCCCTGACATGATGGACATCAGGCTGGCCATGCCCACTTCAGCCACACACACCGCAGCCATGCCTATCCCCCCAAAGGTCAAACACAACCTTGATGCGGCCCTCAATGAAATTGAGCTTAACACCCCTCCACTAGAATATAAACTGACAGCAAATAGAACTCCTTACTAGCACTAGTGATGTTATCTAGCTTGGATAATGAACCATCTGCAAGAAAACAACCAAGCTCAGAGAGCACCAAGGACCCCTTACAAAATGACTAGATTTCAAAACTATTTTCTTACAATTTTCAAGGGAACAAAATATTCAAACAGCAAATATAGCAAGCACTGAATTATAAAATATACTTTAAGGGCTTTTGTCTGGCATCCTAGAGTCAAACATACTGTATAAATAAACAGTAATAATAAATACATGCCTGCCGTTGGCTGCTTGCAATATTTGCATTTATTAAAAATATTTTCATTAGATTTCATATTCCCAATTTAGTGCGGCTAGAAACATGGGAAAAAGCCACGCAGGAAAAGCAAAAATGTTAACATTGTGTATCTGTATTTATTTAGTATTTCCTTTAAGTGTTCCCAAATGCTTCACCTTTGCATACTCAGTGATTTTTACAAGCAGCAATATTGTGCCCCTATTGTAGTAGGGAGCTAGCAGGGGTGTGGTGGCCTAGAGGTGGAGCTCTTGCCTTACAATCAGGAGGCTGTGAGTTTGATTCTAGGTAGAAGCAGATATTTCTCTCTCTGGGCACACTGAGAATACATCTCCTGAACAAAACATTGGTGACAGGAAGGGCGTCCAGCCATTCATAGAATAGAATATAATTCTTTTATTGGCCAAGTGTGATTGCATACACAAGGAATTTGTCTTTGGTGCATATGCTCTCAGGGTACATAAGAAGAAAAAAGAATATAAAATACATTCACCAAGAATCATAAGATATAACACTTATCTTTAAATTAAATTTTATTAAAACACTCTGCCAGCTCCATTCAGTTGCCCAGATTCCACCTCGTAAGGGTTTATGGAGTTGTTAAATGAAGATGATGATTATAGGAGGGAACTGAGAAAATAAGAAACAGAGGTAGAAGGTCCATAAAGTCTGTCTTCTATCAATACTCTCCAGGGACTGCATAAAATGGGTGAATTTCCTACCTGGTAATGTTCAGTTTCTTCATGCAATCAGAATTGCTTCACAGCAACTGCTACATTGTTAAAGCTAATTTATAGACGCTTGTTCAAGGGCTGATTACAACTATGAACAATTGATAAACCGCCTCTTAAAATTAAAATCAATTTAAAAATGTGCCAGTTCTAATTTTTCACCTGTCAAGAGAATGAAACATCTCTTTAACTAGCAAGGGGAAAAAAGAGATTAGATTAAATTTACCTCCTAGGAAATTTGTAGCCAAAGAGAATGTATAGAACTACAATAACATTCTGGAGGAACAGTTTTCTACTTTAAAGCCTACTTCGAGCAGAGAAAGAAACCAAAGAGATTTGGGATGTGTGAATAAAAAATGGAGTACTGATAAAGCTGGTGAAAACTGGCAAAGGTTTGCAGTAAGAAGCAAGAAAATGAATAGCTTCATAGGCATCTGGGTGCCCAAGGTTGATAATTAGCAGGATGTGGGGAAAAAACCTTTCAATGTTAAAATAAAGCAGAGGAAATAAGGTAATTAGGTCATGGCATGGGACATTTATTTATTTAGCATATGGCACAGGTAAGCCAGGGATCACCGAGGTGGCTGGATAAGTTAGGAGGCAAGTTCAGAAGATGGAAACGAGATAAAAGATAACATAGTCAGATTCAGAGAATGAATTACAGGCTTGAATGAATGATGGTTTACTTATGAATCAGAGTTGAAGAGAGAGCACATAAAGCTAACCTCCCTGCAGCTGTGCTTGCCTGTAGCTGGGGTTCAAAAAGTTGGAACATGGTCAATTTCTACCTTTGAAGGGAATCACCCATTGTGCTAGCTGGAGTGAGAATTGAGGTCAAGAGGGCTGTGGAGCACTCAGTATTCAGTGGACGGAGTAGCAGGTCAGAACTGGCAAGGAGATGTCTGGATTCAAGAGGAGCCAGCAAGGAAATCAAACTCTGTTTTGATTGGAATCCTTTTTTCCAAGTTAGCTGTGGCTTTGCCAAGGGGAGATCTAGAAGACCTGTGTTGTTGTGGAAAAAGTCCTGACTCTTGGGGTGGGTGGGAAATGTTGGTATGGATGAGGAAGACAATGAACCAGTCTCTAGATAATGAGGTGAAAGGACATTGAGTTGAATAGTTACTCTTGTGAAAAGTAACTGGTCAGTCCTAGAGGAGATCAACCCTGACTGCTTTCTAGAAGGTTAGACCCCAAGATGAAACTCAAATACTTTGGCCACCAAATGAGAAGGAAGGACTCACTGGAGAAGAGCCTAATGCTGGGAACGATTGAAGGCAAAAGAAGAGGATGACAGAGAATGAGGTGGCTGGATGAAGTCACTGAAGCAGTTGGTGTGAGCTTAAATGGACTCCGGGGGATGGTGGAGGACAGGAAGGCCTGGAGGAATGTTGTCCATGGGGTCGTGATGGGTTGGACATGACTTTGCAACAACAACAAAAGTTGTTCTTGGATTGGTGCTGTAGATCTGTATAATTATTGTTTTAATACAAGAAGTGAAGTAGTGAAGTAGAATGATTCTTTCAATTTCAATCCATGGAAGTAATGAAGTAAAGCTACCTAGTAGTTCACAGATGGAAGTTGATACTGGATTTTACTGGATCTAAGGAGGGGAATGTCCCTTAGAACCCTTTTGAATGGTTCCCTTTTGAAGTTAGCAGCAGGCTCAGTTGAAGGGGTTTGAACCAAACATCACTGTGCTTGAGAGTTTTCCCTTATGAGAGTTTCTTCAATTCAGCCACTATGGAAAAAATAGTGCTGCTCAGAGACCTATACAAGGAAAGCCAGGCCCTTTGCATTTATGGATGCATATTTGTGTTGGTATGCCTTCAAGTCAATGCTGACACTTGGCAACTATCTGGATACATCCCTGCAATTTTCTTAGTCACATTTTTGGAAGTGGCCTACCATTGCGTTCTTCTAGGACTAAGACAGAATGACTGGCCCAAGGTTGCTCAGCTGGCTTTGTACCTAAGGTTGGACTAGAACTCTGGTTTCAGTCCTCTGGTTTCAGGCCTGGTACTTTAATCTGGTATACCAAATTGGCTCTCCTAGAAGCAAAGGACGTTTGCTTCAGAAGCAATCTCTCCTGAAACTGAAAGTGATTTTACTTGAGTTACCTTCATGGTATGAACTATACGTATAAAAATAGCTCTAAACTATGGATTAGAGTTAACCCCAATCCTAACATTGAGCAAGGCTTTGGGTTGCTAGTCTTTCTGACTGAACTAGGCCCCTTAAAGGTACCAGGATTTAATTTTACTTCCATCTGTTAAAATAGACTGTTATGGCTTTTTAAAAATAACTGGGGGGGGGGGGGAGAGAACAATCCTTAGACACTAAATATAAAACATTAACCAGCCTAATTAATCAGAACATTTGAATGTTTAGAACATATGGATTCCCTACCCCCTTTGTTTTCAACAACAGTTAAGCTCACATAAAGAAAACTTAAAAACAAAACTTAAATTAGAAGAAGCTTCATCAAACTGCACATTTCTGGATCAACAATCAACACGTTGACACCTATTTCAAAAAGACCAAGGATAAACATGGTTGCCTCAAAATGTTACAGAATCATGCAGGAAGCAGTTTTGCTTTTTCTGTAAGGGAAAACAAGTGTCAGACATAACACACATTGTTTCTCAAAGCATAAAAACTATTATTAAAAATGATTTTAAAAAAACCAACACACCCAAGTTGAGTAATTGATTCCCCTCAAATAATAAGCTGGAGGGTTGCTGGCATGCCTGGGCTATCATAAACTCCATTCCATTAAATCTAATTGCTATGCAATGGCAATTTTCAGTTGATGTATGTGAAAAAGAAACAATTCTATGCAAATTATACAAGCCTCCAGCCAGCATAGAATAGAAAGCTAATTTCCTTTCATCTCTTTCCTCCTAGGAAGGGCTTTGACCAAGTTCCACATTGTTTGCAATGAACTTTAATAGGTGTATTTGAAGGATGATTTCCTATCATCCTTCAGACCAAGGGCTTACCCAGCTAATAAATACTTAACTATGGTTAGCCTTTTGGAGCGCTGGCTAACCTCTTAAGAAGCTTCATACACAAGGGTTGGTGGAAACTGACTCCTGAATCCCATCCTCCCTCAATCCGTTAAGACCTCCAAAAAGCTCCCTCAATTTTGAAAACATTTTTCCTGTTTTTAATGCTCTCAAGAGTTTTTCAAACTTTGTTCTAAGGATTGAAGTTGATGGGGCTCCATGAGATGTCAGAGACTGAAATAAAAAAGACGTTCAAACACCATCACATCTCTACTGCTAGGCTTTTGATCTTCTTTTGAACTAAGAGATTCTGCAGCCTGTTCAAAAACCCTGCCATGGCTCACTCGTGATCTATATGGTGTTTGCAGTGGAAAAGATGGCTAGCGGAGAAGAAACAGGGGAATTACGTTCAGCAAATTTCCTTCTTCTGAAACTTCTCACAGTCCAAATCTTTGTCTTATTCATTTTAATTAGGCCAAACTTAGTACAGTGATGTGTGTTATTAATACAGGTAGTCCTTGTTTAGCAACCACAATTGGGACCAGCAATTCAGCTGTTAAGTGAGGTGGCTGCTAAGTGAATCCATGACTATGCTTATGATCTGATTTCAGCTTTTCTTTGCAGCTCTCCAAAGGTTTTAAATGCAAGGGTTGTTGGTGGCCTTCCTGAAACTCTCGTCAATTTTTTAAAAAGATATGAAGTAAATATTGAATTTGCACAAATGTATCTATTAGATTTTATGAGATGAAATGAACAAGGATGGACTAGGAGAGGACTCCAATGTGTTTATTTTTATGGACTAAGCAGCAGCCTAAATTTGGAAACTGGTAGACGTTGTAGCAAATTCATTATTTAAAAATATGAAATCTCATCAATGTTGAAAGAAGAAATAGTGGAAAATGGCTAGAAAAGTAGATGCAGCGTGGTTCCTTTTTGCTGTATCTATATTGAAAAAAACCACATGAAATCAAAGATACCAGGAGATGAAGGAGAATCGATGAAAGATTACAATTGGCTTTATTTACTCTAGCCTTCCCCTTCCTTTAACTGCAGAAATATGTCACGGCTACATATGTGACTCCCAGAATCTGCACTTAATGATGGAGATTAGACAGCTGAATGGTTTTCACTTGGACAGTTCTTGGATATAAGATAATGTAATGCATCATTTATCAGCGTTTCAAATGACCCTAGCTTCTGTGTATATCAACCAGACTTGGAAAAGGCATTGTTCCATTGACTCCTACATGCTAATAGCTAAGTTATGCTGTGGATCCCATCCACCGAGGAATTTCAGCTGATGGGATCCAGCAGAGATCTTTCTCTACCATGGAACCTCTTACCCCCTAGAATGAGATTGGCTCCCACCCTCCTGGTGTTTCAAAAGAGCCTCAAGACCTGGGTCTGCCGGATTGTTTGGGGTTCCAATGGGGGAGCTACATAATGGAGGTGGTTGATTAATTAAAACCTAATCACCCTTCCCACTTCCATGTGTCTGGCTCCCGCCTTTCCCATTTGGTTTTAATGGTTTGTAAATTGTCAGTGATTTTATCTGCTGTGTGCTATGATTGTTGATTTTAATGTCTTTTCTGCTTTAATGTTTTATGCTGTAAAGCTGCCCATAGTCATTGGATACTAGACAAGGCAGCAAATAAATTTCCTAAATAAATAAGTCATCAATGCCCCCTAAATATCTATTCTTTTGCTTGCCTGTTTAATGTAAAAATCAATCTATCTAACCATAACAGACAGTTAAATTACTCAGCCATCTTCTTCATACCCTTCTACTCCCTCATAACATATGTCCTCCCAAGTGTAGCCTATTCCATCATTGAATTGATATAAAAGATTTCCAGAATTACAGATCATGGGTGTCCTTACAACTCTCTCCTTTCAAAGTAGGATGTAGGGTCAAAATGTTAAAACAACAATCACCTCAGTTTTCAACCTCATTTCTCAAAGACCAAATACCCTTCATTACAAAACATTCTTTTTCTAAACACAGGGACACCTATATTCCTTATCAGTTGTGAAACAAATCATTGTCAAGGGTCAAATTTATGCACATGTTCACCTTCAATCTCTGTAAACCCACCAAAGAATTCTGTTGACCAGTCTTTGGGGCAATTTTCTCTAAATAGCAGGAGACTGGCACTCTCATTGTAACTTGCTCGCTTCAATAAAACGATTCTTAGATCCTTTCCAATTGTTAGCATGCCCTTAGGTGAGTTTTTTCCCCCCACCACATGATACAGAGAATATTTAAAATGATGTCTTCTAGGGATTAAGACATTTTCATTGCCCTGAAATTAAATTGAAACTGACCACAAAGTTAGTTACGGATTGTTTCTCTTTTGAGACTGCACTCCTACACTCAAAAGAAAACAAACATTGCCAAAGGCAGGCAGGAAAACAGCAAAGGGGGAAAAAACATGGCAAGAAAGGAAAGTGTGATCGTGAAAATAAATGTTATCTTTTGAAGTTTAGTTTTGATATTTTTTTAAAATTTAATTTATATGCCGCCCTTTTCCAGAGACTCAGGGCGGCTTACAATTTATAAGCACAAATCAATGTGCTAAGCAATAGCCTTCATTCTTTAGTATATGCCAGCTTATTGGAGCTTTCGTTCTCGCCCCCCGCCCCCCAAGTGGCATTTTACAAAGTCAGCTTATTGCCCCCAACAATCTGGGCCCTCAATTTACCTACCTCGGAAGGATGGAAGGCTG
>JANHFR010004986.1:42944-56210 GCA_032468015.1 Mimophis mahfalensis | reverse complement strand
CCATTTTCTAATAATAATAATAATAATAATAATAATAATAATAATAATAATAATAATAATAGCAACAACAACAACAACAACTTTGCATGTGTTTTTACTTATTTCTACATACTTAAAGTATATTCGTATTTCTGCCCCCCCCCAAAAAACGAATTGTTTCTCTGATAATAAATGCCCATTGTTCTTGCACAAAAGAGATACAAAATAATGATGTGTTTATAGTTCAGACAGATCAGCTTGAAGAAATGTTAACTAGATGAATTAACTGATGGCCTCGAATAGAGATGGCTCTGACCCTCCTGAACAACTGCTTCAGTTATTTCAGCTCCTTAAAAGCCAAAAGGCAACAGCCTCTGTATCACTTATCTGCAATATCTAAACAATGGTTGCATATGACAGCTTTGCAAATAGATTATCTACAAATGCTGAATGCAACTATGTGTATAGTAATGATCTAAAAAAGTCTATTGTTATATTCTGATACACTCTTCTTCCTTTTGGCTCCTTTGAGTCAGTTTGACTCGTAGTGATTCCTTGGACAAGTCCCTTCATTTTTTCTACCAAGATTTCAAAACTGGTTTGCCATTGTCCCTTTCCTAAGGCTGAGAGTGTGTGACTGGCCTAAGGTCACCCACCTGGTTTCGTCCTTAAGTGGGACTAGAACTCATGGACTCCTGGCTCCTAGCCTGATGCCTTAACTACTACATCAAACAGATACACTCATCCCATCAAAACTGCAGTAGTACAAAATACCCATAGGGAGAAGAAAAAAGTAGATGTTATATCAACATTGAATGGAAGATGTGAGCCATTGCTTTGTATTTTTAAACTGTTCTGGTTTATATTTAATCTATTATGCAAAAGACTGAGTTCATATATAGCTCCAGTAGCAACACTGGCAAAATTCCATCCCTTCTGCTACATATTCGCTTACCAAATTAATCTCATCAATCAACAAAGCATAGGAGGCTGAAGAATACCACACACATACTTTATTATTCTAGAGGATGCTAATCTACAAATGAAATTTTCGGCCAATGAAGTATGCTATAATTATTCTCTACCTTCACAGAGCCAGCCCTACTAATAAGCAGTATGGTATAGTCATTTCAAGAAGCAGTAACATCTGATATTATAGAGTTGAATTCAAATATAGTTCCGTGTAGAAATATAAGATTTAATCTTCTTTTTGGAACTGAAGGGAAGAGGTATCGTTTCATTTCCCTCATGCACTCAGAGGTCTTGGGTTGGGTCAGTATTAATACAATACAAGTAAAATTTTCACAAAAATGAAGAGAAATGACTCCCATGCAGTATAACTTGAATAAATAAATTGAATTGAATAATAATAATATACATTGAAATAACAACAACAACAACAACCATTTCCTTTAGAAATCAGAAAGAGGATTGTCATCTCGGAGAGTAGGAACTTTAGCACCATCTGTGATCCAGACAACAATGCCAATAGAAGCATGCATTCCTGGTAGGATCATCTTTGTTGTTAAGATCAAAGAACTTCAGACTTCCAACATCAAGCAAGAAATAATACAGGTAATCCTCAACTTACTATATCATGATTGAGACCAAGAGTTCTGTTGCTAAGTGAGACAGTTGTTAAATGAGTTTAGCCCCATTTTACGACCTGTCCTGCCATAGTTGTTAAGTTAATCATTGCATTTGTTCAATTAGTAACACAGTTATTAAGTGAATTTGATTTCTCCACTCACTTTGCTCGCAGACGGTTGCAAAAGATGATCACATGACCCTAGGACACTGCAGCTCTCCTATGTATGAGTCCGTTGCCAAGCATCTGGAGTTTGATCACAGGACCATGGAACTGCTGCAACGGTTGTTAAGTGTGAAAAGTGGTCATGTCACTATTTTCAGTGCCATTGTATCTTTGAATGGTCACTAAACAAACTGTTGTAAGTCAAGGACTACCTGTACAGAAAGTTATCTCAATCAAGAATATCAACCCAGGAAAATAAGAAGGAAAGACATTTTCACAGAGTACTTGAAAATCAACTCAGCAAATGCTAGAGGGCAACTGAAACTCTATAAATGGGGTTGCAAAGAGACAAGTCATTTGTGGAGAGAAAGCACATTCAAGATTGCATTTTAGCTGGACAGGAAGGTATGGGATAGTGGGCAATAGGGCCACTGTCAAGAAGACATCATATATGGGTCAAATAACCACTGAACTCTTTAAAGCTACATGAGAATGGCAGTTGCAGTGCTCAGCATCAACACATATGGAACAAAGCTTGTGTCTTAAGACTGATCCACACTTTCCCCTTTCCCAGTTCAAAGATGGTCGTCTTATAATTTTGGGAGGGCAGGTGGGTTTATCTTCAGATGATTTTATCTTCAGCCTACTTAAGGCTCCTGAAAAGGCGACCTCCACCTGAGTTTCCTTGCTTCATATCAAAAGTGGTCCTTTCTGTTTCCCTGATGGCAGCAGGACAGTCTGGTGTGCTGCCACACTTCATCCTCTCTCACACAAATGTTTCCATTCCACCTGGCTACTGTGAGTCGAGTCTGGCAAGCAAGCATGGACACACACGGCCTACAATCCCCACTGTCATCATTGATGGCCATTTCCTGCTGAGCTGCTAGATGGCCTGCCATGAAAGACTAAAGCTTTCTTTGTTCATTTTTTATGGGTTCAGCAGTGGAACAGGGAAATGTTATCATTTCTTTCTTGTTATTTTTTTTAAACTGATGAAATTGACACGAATTCTGCCAGCTCTCTACTTCTAGCCCAGCAATTGGAAGAATTGTAGATTTTTTTTGGGGGGAGGGGGGTGTGGTTCCTACCAGTGTCCACCAAATGAAAAATGTATTCTTGCTTTCCTGGAATGGGTGGAAATAGAAAAAAAAGCAGGGGAATTATTAATTGTACACTGCACGCCTGAACACTTGACCATCCCTATGGCCAAAGGAGAGGATGAGGATAAAATCAATTAAGAAAGTGATTCCTTAAGTCAATTTCATTTCCAGATAGTTTACAAACAGGAAACAAAGCTATGCTGCAAAGAAGCTCTTAAAGAGTTAAAAAAAAAGAAGACTGAAGTGTAACTATTCTGAAAAAGGGAGATGCAGAATTACTAAAATATTACACTGGTTTCTCATGCCAAATTTTGCTTAAGGTCTTAGAAAGGAGGAAAATGCCACAAACAGAAAGATAAATCCCTTAAGAACCTCCTCCTGTGATCTGGAGAGATGGAAAGTACAGAATATGTTCTGTCTTGCTACTTTTGCAAAGACATTTGGACCAGAATCTTCTTACCGCTGATTATTAGATATCCTGGTTGCCCAGATTCCCCTATGTCAGATGCTGCTCACAGATGAAGTACAGTGAATGTAGCTAGGTTTTGTGCAGTGGCATGAAAAATTGGTCAGACTCTGATGGGCCAACCTCCTAAGAATGCACTACTTGTAGCTATAATTCATTTAAATTTTAGGTATTGTTACTTTTGTTGATGCTAACAGCTTTAGATTGTTAATTTTGTTGTAATTTTAGATATCATATTTAATATAATTGTAGTGTTTGGATTATATTTTAATGTAGGCTGTATCATGGACCTCACTTGTTCGTTAGATTGCTTTACAAATGTATTTTAATTCTGTCTTAAACTTTATTTTTTAATCATCTGTACTTATTTAGGACCACAATAAACTGAATTGAATTGGATAAATCTCAAATAAACAGACAGATCAGAAACACTGTTTGGAAAAAGCATGTAAATATAAAAAGGGTTTTCTTTGCTTTTTTAGACCACAGCAGAGCCTATGGATCAATCATGCTAAAATGTAAAGCATAGTAATGCTAATGGGTGTCCCAGAAAAATCTGATGAAGAATGTTTATAATGAATAAGATGCTACTGTAAGAATTGAATTGAGACAAATGATATAGTTCAGAATAGGATAAGAAATGAGACAAGGATGTATTTTGTCTTACTACCTATTTAACTCATACAGAAAGTGTGCTATAAGATGGCAAGACTGGAAGAGTTGTTAGCAGAAATCAAAATCAAGACTAAAGTACACAACACTAATAATTTAAGAATGCAGATGACAGTGCTTTGTAAGTAAAAAGTTAGGAAGATTTAGAAGAGCTTGCTATGCAACTAAGAAATGGCAAGTGAAAAATCTAGATGAAGGTTAAATATTAACTTGTAAGATTACTGGGAGAAATAAATCACATTTACATACAATTCAAAAGACACAATGGAAAGGTAAAAAGGGGATAAAAAGACTAAATCACATCCCCTCCAGCAGCCTGGCATGATCTGTTTTTGACAACCCCGTGTTGGCTTTTGGTTATGACTTTGTTTGCCTCTGTTCTCAGAGGAAACTTGTTCAGAATTAGTTTATGGAATCCACTACCATAAGGAGTGATGGCAAACATTGGTTTAGATGGGTTTAGTCAGGGATTAGACAAATTTATAGAGAACTGGCCAATTAAATACTAATTTGAAACATGAAATCACCATCTTGGGGCAATGAGCCACTGAAGGCAAGATTCTGGAAAACACTAAACATATATTTATTAAATAGAAATGTCTTCCTCAAAAGTTTCAAATAAACACAAGTCATTGATAGGAGACAGGATGAGAAGACCAACATTTAATTGCTGGAAATTAAAACAGTGATGCTTAAGTAATTAAAAAAGAAGAAAGTAGCAAAACTGCATAACAAGCCCAGGTTTCCACAAATAATTTCAACAGTTTCCTCCCACAAAGCAAAGGAGTTAATGGCATGGGATATGTCGAAAAGTCTTCTGTTTGCTCAAGAATGGAAACTACCTATTATAATTTCATAATAAATACAGAAGTACTGACATAATTGCTTTGTAAAGACAAAATTACTATTGCACATGGAATGAAAAAAATGGTTATATTGTTAAAAATGAGCTTTCAATTCCTATGAAACTGCAAATGCTAGCATAATGTAATTATCTTTTGAGAATGAAATATATGCTCCCAAGGTGAACAGAAACAGTCTAAATCAATGTATTTTATAGGATACTCCTGGCAATTACTTATTACTTGAGTTGTTACAAATAGCCAAGTAAAATATGTAATAATCCAGGCTCTAGAAAAGAGATATTACATGCCTTTTTTTTGATAGTTTGAAAATATACTGAAGTACTTGTCCATGTATCTGATGCAAGCATTTTTTACATTTTGTTTATACAACTGATACAAGGAATTTTTTTTGTCATTATTTTCAAGCAGTACAGCAAAAAGCCACTTTAGATTCTCTCTTAGACTTCACATTGTTTTGGCTTCCAGGGGAGTTATAGAAAACTGAAGATGGTTCTACAAAAGTGGAGCTATCAACTGTACCAAAGACCAAGAAACTAGTTACTAGACCAATTCCTTAGTACCTCTCTGAATAAAGAGACTTGGAAGATCACACATATGGCTGCTTCCCATGAGGAGATTACACAACAGCAGTTTTCAACAGGTTTGAGTATCAGGAGATGGTGGGATTATCCATCCTGTTCACCATCAAAGCAGAGATTTTAAAGGATATTAAGTTTGCGAACTTCACTTTCTAATCATTTTCAGAAATTGCTCTTTAACTACTTCTAAGCTATAAGAGATCTTTAAAACAATATGTTTCAAGATTCACTGGGTGGATCTGCCTTCAATCCTGGACAAAAATAAATTTAAATTATAAGTTAAGAATTTAAATTTGAAATCAACAGCAAAAAGTTAAGTAAGATTTTGATCTTAGAAAGTTATAAACAGATTAAGGCTCCGGATAAAATTTTAATAGATCCTGTTTTGGTTTTTACAAGATACAACAAAGATAAATAATTTCACAATTTCAAAAGCTGGACTCTGAAGGGGTCTAAAGTTTCTAGGCAAAGGAAACATTTACTAGCCTGTAAATTCTTATAACACTGTAATAATTAAAATATTGTAGGAGATTTTTAAGGAGGTTCTATTTAAAGTGGATTTACAATTGACAGCAGGCCAAAAGAATGATTTAGAAAAGGATGTTTCACTGGAACTACAAAAGAAACTGGCTGAGATTTTAAAATTTAAAAGGAAAATACAAATGACAAAGCAAAAGAGTTACCTGGAATTTTTTCCCCCTATTGGGTATGTAAAGGAGGGTTGTTAAAGAATCTCTGCTGTCTAAGTTTAAATTTTACCATTATAACAACCATTTTAAATAAAAATTCATAAGAAAGACTTCACACTTGTTTTCAAAGAAAACAATCCTCTTCAATATCTGACTCAGGAAGTAATAGCATTCTCACTTCTGTGGAAGCTAGTTCTTACATGGTTAAAAGCAGGGGTGGGCTCCAAAAATTTTAGCGATGGGTTCTCTGCCCGGTTGCTGGGTGGGTGTGGCCATGGTGGACATGGCCTAGTCAGCCTCCTGCATCATGGGGGGGGGGCATTTTTGCCCTCCCCAGGCACTGGAGGCTTTCCTTGAGCCTCTGGGAGGACAAAAACAGCCTCCCCGGACTCTGGAGGCCCTCTGGAGGTGAGAAACAGCCTGTTTCTGGCCTTCAGGAATTTCCGGAAGGCCCAATTTTCATCCTCCCCAGGCAGAGTCAGTATATTGCCCTCAACAATCTGGGTCCTCATTTTACCGACGTCGAGAGGATGGAAGGCTGAGTCAATCTTGAAGTGGTGAGACTCGAACTGCCAGTAGCTGGCAGCCAGCAGAAGTAGCCCGCAGTACCGCATTCGAACCACTGCACCACCATGGCTCAGTCAAGCAGTTGAATAAGAGCAACAAGAAATCTTAATAATGATCATTGTTAAATAAACTTCACATTTGATACACAGCAGTCACTAGAATTCTTCTGAACTGCCTTCATAATTTTATTACAATTATGTTACTTATTTGAGCTTTAAAATAAAATCCTACATCATTTTGTTTCATAAGCCAAGAGAACCTCCAAAAGAACATTGGTAGAACCGATACTATGCTGTTGAATTGAAACTATTCCTAGTTGGAATACATGCAAACCATGTCCCACCACCTCCCACCCATAACATCTGCAGAAAATAAAGGTAAGAGAGACTCAGCAAATTCTGCTCTTAAACTGGATACAAAATGGATTTCATGGGGTGATGTAGGTGTGGCACAGTTACTTCCATTTTAATCTCATATGCATAACAGAACAATTTGCAGTAGATGAAGACATTTTAGCCCCATGTTGGTGTTCCAATCTTAACTGGGCTCCTCAGTAAAAAAGTATTTTTATGCAAATAATACTGTTTCTCATACAGCTCATAAGGTCCAAATACAATGTAGAAAGCATTGTAAAAGGTGGGTAAAAGGACGGTTTTCTACCAAATATCCATTAGATTTCTTCATGGCATGTAGGTATAACAGTAATTAATTTCATTAGAAGTTATCAATCACAATCTATTAAATTTGAAGTTTGTGTGCTTGTATTAACATCATCTGATGTATACATACCATTCTGAATATAGACAGGGAATATCATTGTATCATTTAAATAAACAAGAGCAACACTTTTGCTGTTTAACTTTTGTATTTTATGTTTTTTAATGCCCTGTAAACCGCCCTGAGTCCTTCGGGAGAAGGACGGAATAAAAATCTAAATGAATGAATGAATGAATGAATGAATGAATGAATGAATGCAATGGGAATTCAGTTATTATTATAATAATTATAGAGGTTGTAGAAGTCAGTTTGCCAGTTATCTTCTTTTATGCTTTATTTTAGATCCAGGAAGCTTAAAATATATTGTGAATGTTTTTTGTCTTTGTGTTTCATGGAGTTGCCTTTTCATTTCTCTACAGTCTTTTTCGTTTGTAATGTGAATGATCCTAGCAGTGATGTTCCCTTGGGAGTGAAGGAGCATACAACTCCCAGGTCTCCATGCTGGTTTGTTTTCGTCAGTTAGACTATAGCCTTTGAACTGTGATATAGGAATCCTGACATGGAATAATAACTGAGACTCTTCCTTCTCTCTCATTCATTGAGAAGAATTCTTTTTGAACTCCTCCCACTCGGTGACCTGTTCAGCTTCAATGATACTTCATAATATAAAGATTACCCAAGGGAGGATAAGCAGAACTTTCTCTTGACTTTCTCTCCATTTGGCTAGGCATTTTTGTTACAAACAAACGTGAAACTCATTGAAGAACAGAGGTTTTCCTTTATTTTTTTTCCTCTCCTATCCAAATGCTTCAGACTGAAGATCCATTTAATTTACCCCTTGTCCCAGTCCGTTGAACTGCAATGCACAACTTTTGTAACCTGAGTTGCCTAAGACTCCTCTTAAATTCTATACCATAAATGTGTGAAAGGGCATTGTGTTACCAAGTGATGATCTTAAGGAGAAAGTGGTGGAGAAGAAATGCATTTAAGCCGTCTCAGAGTCATCGCTACAAGCAGTCCATGACTTAGGACCAGACTAAACCCAACAACTGTCTGAAGTTATGATAGACTTTTTTAAAAAGCTAACAACTGGTCCATGAAGTTACAACTGCTGCCCCCCCCCCATTCATAGGATTGCATGTTAGACACTTGCCAACTAGCTTTGCATTTATGACTGGCTGCAGTGTCCTGAAATCACAGGACCATGATTTGTGACCTTTTTTTTGCCAGTTTTCCAGTCTTTTTTGTCAGAAACTGGCAAAAAAAATGCCCATTAAAAACAACGGATTTGCTTAATGGCCACATGATTTGCGGTAGGTCATGACCATGGTGATTTGTTTTAGGATAGCAGTGACTTGCTTTATGATCATCATAAAAATGGTTGTAAAATTGAATCCAGTGACATGGTGCCTCGACTTACAACAGCAACGATTTATGACTGAAATTCTGGGCACCAGTGCAATTGTAAGTCAAGGACTACTGTAAAATGGATGCAAAATGGCTCCACATATGGTACAATACAGCTACTTTCACCTCTTCAGATCCAGCAAAAACCTTCAATAAAACAGTCCCTGCCATTAAAATTGTTTGGGGTTTTTTTATGGGGTTTTTTGTTGTTGTTGTTTTGCTTAGCTCTAACAAATAGACATATACAGCAACTTTTTCTTTCCATGGTGATACATTTAAATATTTTGGAGGAAAAATACCATACCTATGGTGGAAGATTTTTGACAGGATTCTCTATATTTCCCTGAGGACTGCGTTATTCAGTGTGTGCGAAGTAAGAGCAGAACTATGCACAGTCCAGCTTATAAAGTGATTCCAAATCAAATATTTCCCTCAGGATAAGAATATGGAAAGTTCCTCTCGAAGGGGTATGTTGAAACAAAGAAAGAATTATGAAATATGCAAGGAGTAGTTTTATTAATGGTACTCCCTTAATTTGATTTGAACTGAGTTATCAAACTGAGAAAGCATGTATGGTGAGGTGATTAAAATGCTGAACCAGCAACATTAGAGGCAGGTTTTAGCCAACCTTCAGTGACAGAAGTCCACCAAGTAACTTGATCCACTTACTTTCGCTTGGTACAAGCTACCTCACCAGTTTATTATCATGAGAGTTGTAAGTGGAGGAAGCCCTATGGAGCCCACCTGGAGATGAAAGGCAGGTTATAAATCCAACAAGCAAATAAATAAATGCAAAAATAATCTTGGTGCTGGTACCCTGTAATTTTGGGGGGGAGTATAGCCTGCTGTGTACAGTACAAATCATTGTCTCTAATGCAGGGGTGTCAAGCTGGCAGCCCGCAGTCTGGATGCATGATGCACAGGCCACGCCCACCCCAGCTCCATGAATGAGGAAAAAATCACAAAACATCACATGACAGCAATGTGACATGGTGAGTTTGACACCCGTGCTCTAATGCAAAGACCATTTTCTTACCATTTGGTTAAACTGCTATGCTTGCCTCCTCCTTTTAATGAAATACATAGGAGGCTCTAATTATTTGAGTTGTAACAATTAAAGGTACGATATGAAAGACACACTATGTTTTGCATGAAAACACTGAAAGGTTGTCAAATTCCTGAACAAAAATCTTCCATTATACTAAATGTTTTATGATTAGGATATGAAGATAGGTTTTATACTGTAAGATGATTAGAAAAGGAGATAATGAACTTAAATAATTATGCTTAGGTAGAAATCATTTGATAAGTTAGAATAAGTAGAAATGCTTTCGTTTCTATCTCCCTACTTCCTCCCCTCTTTTCCCCTGGGAATAAAAGCATCTCATCTCCTAATAGTTAGAAAAGCATCTCTTTAAGAAGGGCCATTAAGATGTCTTTTGTTGTGAAGGTCTGGCCCTGATCAGAAGGTTAAGCAGCCTTTCATTCACAGAAAAAGGGGGTGGGAATGATTCTGTGGAGATCGAGGGTTTTTGTTGTATCCTCTATAAAATATACTGCTTTTTATTACCCTTTATTACTAGATGCATGACAACTATGTTATTAGATATGTATCTTGGTACCAGGCTATCTCAAAGTTTCACACCTTTGAGACATGTGGTTTATTCCTTCCTGATTTTTATTACTGGTGTGTCTCAAATCAGAGTGTTTTATTGAAACATCTTCACACCCTAAAAAGGGAAGAGGTCATATCTTTCCTGTGGGACAGGAAAAGCAATCAACCTGGGAAAACACCTTTCTCCAAATGTGTGCATGTCAGAAAGGAAGGATGACAGGCATCAAAGATCCCCTTTGGTCCTTGGAGGGAAAAGATTGTATAAGAAGTGCAATGGAATATGCATTCTCCACTGTCTTTTCTTCTGACATTTGTGTGGAAAGGGAAGTCAGTCCACTTTTTGTCCATGGCCATGAAATAAAGTGTAATTTTTTTAATATGATTCCTTGCACCTCGTTTCTTGGATATGAATTTGGATTTGCCATTTCCAAGGAGTAGGGTCGGTGAACCTTACAATACCTGATGGGATATTTCAGGCTATAACATACATTTCTATGTGCTCTTTGAACTATCTTTCTCTAAGCCTTCAGCCACATATGCAGGAGGTAAAAGCTGCAGATTCATCAAATTCTCCCAAGACAAGAGTGTCTGATGATCTCATCAGTTCCTAGTTTAAAAAAAAAAAAAGTCTTTGTTCCTAGCAGGA
Source organism: Mimophis mahfalensis (assembly GCA_032468015.1). Classification (NCBI taxonomy): domain Eukaryota; kingdom Metazoa; phylum Chordata; class Lepidosauria; order Squamata; genus Mimophis; species Mimophis mahfalensis. Next base: position 45,155 of record JANHFR010004986.1, on the reverse strand, counting down.
TACTGTGAGTTTACAAGAGATCATTTTCCCACAATCACCACTATTCATCTTAACTGCATCAGGGCCTGCATTCAGAAGAAGAAGAAAAAATCCTGTTCGCTGAGTTGCAAAGTAGCAGGGAAATGTCTACCTCCTTTTGCAGTTATGCTATTGCCATTTAAACGTCATTCTTGCGTGGATTGAAACTGTTTAGCTCCCCCCCTCCCCCCCAAAAAAGGCTGTGAACCATTTCCATGATTATTGCTGCACTAATGAATAAATTGTTTCTAGAAGATGTGCCATGAACATTCCACAAAGATAAAGGCTGAGAGGGGAAAGAATGTTAGATACGCCAAAATCTCTAACACAGACCATTAGCTGCTCTAATAACATTTTGAACAATGCAACCATATGTATTTTATATCCGAGAGTCTCGGTTTATTAGACACACCAGGTACAGCTTGTTCATGATTGTCTATAGTTATCTGTCTTCCAGAAATTAAACCAAAAGACACCTTAATGTCCCCCAGCAATATTGCAAATTAGAAAGGGGGGGGAGTGTTTAATATTTAAATAAGACCATCTTGCAACATGCAAGAGACTAATATAGGGAGTCTTTCACTTACAACCAATCATTTAGTTACTATTCAAAGTTACAACGGCACTGAAAAAAGCGACTTAGGACCATTTTTAACACCTACAATCCAATCCCATGGTCATAGGATCAAAATTCAGATACTTGAAAACTGGCTCATATTTATGACGGTTGCAAGGTCATGTCATTACCTTTTGTGACCTTCTGACAAGCAAAGTCAATGGGGAAGCCAGATTCACTTAATAACTAACTTAACAACTGCAGTGATTCACTTAACAACTATAGCAAGAATGGTCATAAAATGGGGGAAAATTCACTTAACAAATGTCTTTTTTTTTTAGCAACATAAACGTTCGGCTCACTTGTGGTCATAAGTTGAAGACTCCCTCTCCCAGCTATTCCAGAATGTCTCATTTCCCTCACCTATCATAAATGAGGTGCACAAATACAGTCTGCAACTAGAGGGCATCAAAGAGGCAAACACATTTGCCCCTGTCCTAAGCCACAAGGAGCTCCTCCTTCTCATAATTCAGCTGTTGAGGGCAAAAACAGCTGGAGGGGAACTGAAAGCCACGGCAGGACAACTCTGCAGTGTGCTGGAATTACTTCGCAATAAGTAATTCCAAGGGTCTACTGGGAATAAAAGAGAGTGAGGTGATCTAAAATGGGCAACCAACTGGTAGTAATGTTAGCTCTTCAAAATGAGAACTATCAAAGTAGTTAATTATCAGGATGTACCAAACTGCTAAAACAGGGGTGTCACTCGCTGGCCACCCCCACCCCCTGTTTAGCAAAGGGGGAATAAGTCACAATACATCACATGACAACAACATGACGCCCTGAGTTTGATACCCCTGTGCTGAAGCAAGGTTTTAATAATTCAAATAATTCAAATAAATACATTTGGTTGGGATGATACCTGCCCTTTGTGTAAATCCCAAATCTAATAACGCAACTTTCTCCAAATAATCCTAATTTATTTTAGGTTTCTTCTCCCTTTCCTCTTTTTTCACCAGCCCTGCATTCCAGTTCCCATCCTGTCCTATGTATCCTGATTTGACTCCGGGTAGATATTTGTGGTCCACCTTCGCTTTTCTCCATCATCCTGGATCTCTTGTAGTAGAAAACTGGCCTACCCTCATTCCTGAGCCCCAGCAAACACATCTTCCAATGGAGCAATGCTTGCAGAAGAGACAGCTGCAGGCACACCCTACCAGGTTTGCATCTTTCCTTAAAGGAAGAGAAAGAATTTAACAACCTGGTCATATGTATTGGACCAAGGCAGCAGATAGCAGTGTATTTGAGGAGGAAAAGACCCATCTGCAAAACCTGAGGGCCAGCGAGGAGCAGGCATTGTGTTTTTAGTCACTTCGGAGCCCAGTTTCTATGCTGCTTTAAGTGCTTCATGCTCTACATCAGATGACAGGTAATCCCAGGCCAGCCAATGAAGTCCCTCTTCCTGAGAATGTAGTTGGAACTTTTATTCCTTGAATGGTTTTCATTAACACAGAACAATCCCAAAGCATCTTTCTTAGACACCAAATGAGTAACACAAAGACTAATACAGTGGTCCCTCTACTTACGAATTTAATCCGTTCCAAATGCACATTTGTAAGTAGAAAAATTTGTAAGTCGAA
>JANHFR010004985.1:86128-101764 GCA_032468015.1 Mimophis mahfalensis | reverse complement strand
TCAGGAGGCCAAAGCACATGTTGTTCAGAAGAAGGCAGGTTTATTTACAAGCTATATACATTGAGGTAGTCAGGCATCCAGAAGCGAAACAGAAAGTAAAGGTTGGAGCTGAAGAGCACCAACACGACCTCACTAGTATATTACTGCGCCACCACGAGGCTTGGAGTAGAGCCTCGGGTATTTATACTTTTTCATACTAATGATGATTGACACATCACATGAGCTTCCAGGACGTTGAGATCTGCCTGGTAGCAGACAGGCTGTCTCCACTTTGTGAGTGCCTAATTGGCCATTTTGAGTGCACACAACAATAAAGACATTTTTATTAAGTGCAGAGTGAATAAATTCAACAATTTCACATATTACACGCATACTCCATGTGATAATTCCCTCACTTGCGTACTCCTGTCTGTTTTGAAGGCATATGTACTGGTATGTCTTCTTCTGTTTTAAGAGCAGAACTTATTGAGAGACAGAGAATGGCAGCTGTCTTAGGCAGCAGATATCGGGGACAGGTGAGTAAAATTGTTTGTGTCATTGTCTCTCTCACTCCCTAGTATTATAATGGAATTCCATCCTTGTTTGGGAAACTCTACCATCGGCCTCAGATGCTATATTTCACTTGAGCAATTACATTTTATTTTACAATCTGATACTGACACAAATGAGGTGTTCCACTTGGTGGGAGAGCGATTAATGAAAACATCATCTGAAATTGCAGCAAAATATGTAAATTATCACTTTTAAATATCTCCTAGCAATTTATGGGAGGTTGTGAGGATACCTCCGAGGCTATATTCAAGATGTGCTGCCTTACATAATTGCAGCTATCACCAAGGCCTGATTAGGAATTGTGCGAGTGTAGGAGTTGGGTTTAAGTCTTTGTCCTTCCATGCTGCAGTAGCAATAACATTAGTAACAAATGAAGGATCCCCCTGAGCTGAAAGCAAGGAAAATAAACTCTTTAGGCAGTATAGCATTCAATGGGTAAAAAGGATTAATTGCATAAAATGTCCTCTTGCTCTTTACTGGGTTCTTAAAAGATGAAAGAGGCAAAACTACTTACGTTGCCTAATGTTATTCTCCTTATTTAAAAAAAATAATAAAAATAAATAATAATAAATAATAAAAAATAATAATAAAAATAAATACTGTTTCCAATTACCTTGGAGCCTTGGTGGTGCAGGGGTTAGAGTGCATTACTGCAGACTACTTCTGTTGACTGCTGGCTGCCAGCAGTTCGGTTCTCACCAGCTCAAGGCTGACTCAGCCTTCCATCCTTCTGAGGTCGGTAAAATGAGGACTCAGATTGTTGGGGTCAATATGCTGACTCTGTAAACCACTTAGAGAGGGCTGTAAAGCACTCCAAAGTGGCATATAAATCTAAGTGCTATTGCTATTGCTATCTTGGAGCCAACCACTTCCCCGCTCAGTGATGGGATTTAGGTTGAATTTAGGTGAATTTTTAATCCTAAATGGGAGATACTGACAGATACAATTTCTTCTGGACAGGACGTGGACAATGCCATGCATGCTCTTAGATGTTACAGTCTGGTGCTGATTTGGTCTGGAGCACAACTGTGAGTTAAAAACAATAATTGAAAGAAAGAGACACCATTCATTTGACCTATGAATATAGTCTGGATGTTTAATGGCAATTATGCTAAGACGTATCAGGCAATAGAAGGAAAACTGCTGGCCTGGATTCAGACTGCTTGAGATATTCTGCCACTGCAAATTCTGGGACAAATCAATCTGTTCTGCACCACCTGGGTAGCAGTAAGCAAAACTGAAATGGGAACAAGCGTTGCATTTTCCAACACAGCTCTTGTTTATAAAATTGTACCAAAATATATGATTCAGTTAAGAGAAATGGGTTTAGAAATGTGTGATTGAAATAAAAATGATTTAAAAACAGGCATTTAAAGGCAAATTTTCATTTCCCTAAAACATGGACTAAAAAGGACTTTGGATAGATTTAGCTCATGAGTCAACACGTGTAAGGGTGTCATGGGACAGTGGTAAATTAATATGTAGTAGCCTGTTCTGGGCCTATAGCTATAATCCCCAGGCAAAACTTCACATTCATTTTTTTTGTATTAGGTGTGGCTCAGGATCATTGTATGATAAATTCTCTTAGCTTCCTGATAAATGCTAAAGAGGAAAAAATGATGCAACTGAACCATGCTTCCAGAAAGAAGACTTTAATGAATAAAGGTGTGCTAATGTCTGAGATCTGAATTGGGACTTTTTTAAAATTGGGACTACTCTTAGTTTAGAGTGCTTCACTTTTGAATTATTGGATTTCTGAACTTCTGGAAAAGCAATGGCAAACTGAAAATGGCTCCATTGAGAGCAAATGAGGATCTAGTGAATGAACTGGCTTTTTGGAATTTCTCTTCAAGCAAGAAGATTTGGGATAACTCACATGCACTCCGTGCAGCAGCCCCATGGAAGGAAAGGGTCTTCAAAGTTGGCAAGTTTAAGACTTGTGGACTTCAACACTCAGAATTCCTGAGGTAACAAGACTGGAGGAGGAATTCTGGGAGTTGAAGTCCACATGTCTTGAACGTGTAAAGTTTGAAGACCCCTGCTCTAAGACATAGGTCCCTGGTGGGTTTAGAAGTTTAAATCATACACCCCCACTGCCATGTTGATGACAATAGAATCAAAGCCACTTGATTGGCTGTGAATGGGATCCCCAGGTCCACTGACAAACTATACCTTTAAGGCCTTACAGAAAAAGTGGAGGTCAACTCTGGGGCAATGATATTCCAAAAGGAGGGAGACACCAGAGACAAGGGCTTTTTCCTAGGTTCAACCAGATGTGAACATCAGGGAATATTTTTGGATGACATGTACCCCATATGCAGTCTTCAATATTATTTAATGTAATCTTTAGGTAGACCAGATCAGAAAATCAACCCCAGAGGAAGACTAAAACTACACTTTATTGAAATTGGCTAAGATATCAGAACCTTGCTAGTCTGATTGTGCTACATCTTGTCCATCTTCCTTCTTCATACACCCTCCTATTAATAGAGATAACTTCTGAATGTTATTTTACTTCCCAGATTTAAAAACTATTTCTGCCCTCTTTGTGCATTTTTTTTTAACATATTTCTATTAAGGTCATCTCCCTCACTCTATATTTAAAGATGATTACCCTGCAATGACCTTGTCCTTTGATCCCAATCATAAGGTAACCCAAATGGGCAGAAAAGCATTAAGGTGATAGAATATGCCAGCTAAAGCAGGAAAGTAAGCTTTGGAATAAGGTTCTCAGCATTGCAGTTGGTGATTTAATTTCCATGTTTGCTCTGGATAATTAATTTTCTGCAACAGTGGGACCACAGAAAAAATATACATCACATACCGTCTCTAAGTTACAGTATATTTGAAATTCTCTTTAGGTATACAAATAACAAGTCACAGAGAAGGCTGCAGTTTAAGAAACCTAGGTTTAAAACCTCTCTTGCGGACATGGATCCATTGTGTTGCTTTTCCCTTCCATGTTTGTATCTTATACACCGGTCTTTTTCAAACTTGGCAACTTTAAAGATGTGTGGACTTCAACTCTCAGAATTCCCCAGCTGGCATGCAGAAGCTGAAGTCCAGTTTAAAAAATACGGTTGTACAATATCTCACTTTGATTTCTTGCATTCAGAACAAGGGGAAAAAAATCCCTCACTGCACCTCCAGCAATAACCCGTGGCTACATTCCAACATTTGTTTTGCCTTCAGAGTTAGATTCAATACTCATTCAAATTCCAGTCGAGGCCAAACTTGTCTGTGCTTAGAAGGACCTGGTTACTAATAGGATAGAAAACAATCAGGGAATACTGGGGCTATATGCTAAACTTCAGAAGTAAAGGTAAAGGTAAAGGTAAAGGTTCCCCTCGCACATATGTGCTAGTTGTTCTCGACTCTAGAACTTCAGAAGTAGTCAATGGTAAATCATTTCCCCATTGCTACTAAGAAAATTACATGGAGGTGTCCATAAATTTAACAGGATTTGATATCACATTAAATATTAATCAATATTTACCTTACATTAAAGCTTGATAATTGGGTGCAATTGTTATTCAGATAATAAGGATAAAATCAGTAGATCCCAGGTTCCAACAGAACATGTACTCTGGGCTTTGCTTTTATTTTTAATAATATAAAAGAGAAAAAATATTTTAGGAAGCCGCAAAGCAATACATGGTGAGCAATTCTGCTAATGCTCTGAACAAATTGGATTCACCTTCAGCTGACATTTCCTGCTCAAATGAGTACCTATTCTCTTTCCAAGTAGTTTAAGGGGCAGCTTATATAGTAGCTATGTGTCTTCTTTAAATGAAGCATATTTCTGATTTATTTTATTCCTCTTGTGCAGTGTTTTTTTCTTTTTCAAAGACCTGGCTGTTTGAGTAATATCTTGGTCTGAGACTGAATCCTCTTACATTAGTTAATGACTTCTATTAGTGCTTTATCTCTTAAATCACTATTTTACATTCTTAATAGTTAATGGTGTATTTACCAATAATGGATTTATCATGGGAGTTCTGATGGCATATTATTAAGAGATTTGTAGAGCATAAGTAAATTTAGGGCATAGGTAAACTCAAGGGAAGTGCTGTTAGAAACACAGGCATCATGTCAGGCATTTAAAGCTAAATTTTTAAAAGCTCAGGCTAGTTACCTTTATCTGACATGATTTCCTAAGCAGCAAAGTGCAAATAAATTTTCCAAGGCAGCATTCAAATCGACTTACACTAAGTTTTGCTCAGGATGATTTTAATATTGCAAAGGATATTTTATCTGCTCAGCTACAGATGAATGAAGACATCTGACTAAAAACAGATTCACAAGGGATCACTAGGTATGTTCTATCACCTTCAAGTAATTTTATGCTCAGTAACACACAGTACAGCATTAATTTCCCTTGATCCATTCCTGGGATGCTTCTTCTGCAATTTCTTGCACTAGAAAACTATTCCTTACAAACTGATGATACTATACTTTTTCTTGCTTTGGCCTAGAAATGTTGTTCTATTTTTGTTGTCTCTACCCATGCACCTTATACGTGGCCTACTTGTTCTCTAAAAAATATCTACCAATAAGAAGCAAGGGTGGTACAGTTGGTTGACTTAAATCTAGAGTTTAGCAAAGCTCTACCCTGTTTGCCTCCGTTGTGGTGGAAAAAACAAATAAGATTTTAAAATGAAAATAATAAAATGAGCAACTGTAAATATTTATGTCCCCTGTGAATGTTGGTCGTGAGTAGTGTCAGCTTTTCTGGGGCCCCACATGCCAACTTCAATTCAAGGATGAGGTAACGGGTGCTTCTTGTCTTTTCTGCCACTCTGTAGATGGCCATATGACAGGTCCCTGACATTTGTGCCATCACTGAAGAATAGTTGTATTTTGATATGTTTCTTTTCCCACTAAGGATGTCTCCTGAGTATTAGTTCAAGTCAAAAGTCATCATAGAATTTTTCTTTTTGTTATTTTGCTGCTTCAGTGTGCAAGGCATGGAACACCTTTTTTTACTAGTTACACTGATAAAGATGACAAGTAAGAAAAGGACAAAAGAGGATAGAGATTTAGGGGAAAATCCCTTCAAGTCAATTCCCTTTTCTTCTAGTCAATTTCAAAATGCTTACAGACAGGGGTCAGCTGTTTCTCTCAACCCCATCCCACAAGTGAAGTTAACATTACAACAATTTTGAATCACATTAAATTTAGCTATAGACCTGTGCAAGAAATTTGTGCTTTGCTTTAATGGAACTTTCAACAGAAGTTGATGTGAATTGTCTTGACAAGGTACTGCATGTTGCCTCTGGGTTCTTTGGAGCAATTTCAGGAGCCAGGCCTTTCCAAGCATGTGGCACCCATGCAAAAACATCTTCTTTTGGCAGTCCAGTTAACATGTCTGGCTACTGGAGCATTGTTGGATAAGACTTTGAAAAGAAAGGGCGTGAGGGGAAGTTACTGTCTCATAGAGCAACTTGGGAGGATACCTTATAGAAGTCTTGGTTAAAATGAAGCATCTCTGGACTTCATACAGTTATAACCTGGACTTCCTTGAAGTCTTATTTGCAGGGATGGGATTTTACCGGTTCAGCCCGATTCAGGCAAATCGGTAGTTCTGGCAATCGTTTGGCCCTGCCTACCTGCCCCTGCGCTCTTCTGACCTTTATTTCGTTCTTTTGAAGGCCAGCTGATCAGTGTGGCAGCCTGGATTGCCATGCCTCAGCTGTTTTTTGTCACTAGGGCTGCAGTAATAGATAAGTTTCCTTGCAGTTTCCCCATGCAATGCATGCACACAATGTGTGTTTGGTGTGCACATGCGCAAAGAGCCCATGCTTTGCATGAAGTGCGCTCAAAGCAAACTGGTTGTTACACTGGTTGAATCGCGCCACCGCTTATTTGTCCAAAATAACAGTCATAAAATGGTCGGGGAGAAAAAGGATTGTTTTTGAGAGAGCATACAGTTAGGCAAATGGGTTGCAAACTGGGCTTTCTGAGAGAGAACATGGAATCGATCATCATTCAGCCCATGCTGAAAGATAAATTCTTCCTGGATAGTTTTTTTATGTTTAAATTTAGCATGAATGTGAGACTCTTTAAAATGGAAAATATCCTATGTCTAAAACAGAACATATGATCACCCAACATACTGTATAGCTTTCTGCTGCTAAAAATAAGGGATATCCCTTGTATAAATTGGCAAAATTAGAAGCAGAAGCTGGCAGTCTATGAAACTGAGATAAACACCCAAACAATCAAAGGTCTGATGTGTGAGAAGCAAAAAGCAGGAACTAAATGTCCCATGGACAGATGGGAGAAGGGTGCAGGGTATGATTTTAAAAAGTCAAGATGGCAGGTAGGATGGTCTGATTAAAGCTTGGCCCATTATTTTTATGTCTGCTGCATTCAATCTTGACCATTCAGTGGATGCCTGGAGCAAAGGATATTGGAGAAGTACTTCTGAGCTTGTACAAAATGCCTTCTCTTGTCCATTGAAGAGCTAATTGAGCCAGAATATTTAGCAATAGAGCAACAGGGGAGGTGGTTTTGTCACAATTTAAGAGACCCCATATTTCATCTTTTATCATATTCCATCTATGTATCATGTAATTACAGTGGGACTGGATTGTATTCTTCTTCTGATGCAGATGATTCAACAGTAGTTTTAGTAGGACAGATTTTGGGCAGAACGATGCTTAAAATAGGATGACGTGTTTTCTTGCCTTTCTTAAGAATTAATAATCTGTGTCAATGACAAAATCCATGAAATAGGATTATCAGGGATCTGCACAGGAAATCCTATGGGAATGGATTTTGCCACCTCTATTGCCCTCCCCCCTCCGTGTTTACTAAGGACCCAGTAATAACAAAGATGTTGATCTAGAAGTAAATATTATTAGTGATTTCTGAGTGACCATCTATTTAAATAATGTGAAAATAGGGTTGCTATTAAATTTAACACAGCCAGTAGCTCAGTAAAGTCCTTAATTTTTTGTAGGGGAGGAGGAGCACCAGATTTGATGATATTTTGGCCTGAGATACAAAACTTTGGGCATTTAGCGCTGTTTTTCTCTCTCCTGCTTTCTATGGACACAACTTTGGGGACATAAAAGGGGGGGGGGTTACCACTGACTGGTTTTCCTTCATTGGTTCCCCAGTTTCAGCTAACTGTTTTGGAGAGAACTGCCATCTGATCATCATTTATGCATACAATCTTTTGTGATGCAGAAGTGTTTTTTCCCCTCAATCATTATGGCATCACCCGTGGTTACATTTATATCTATGCACCATCATCACCAACATCAGAATCTGAATCAACCAACTGCAATCCCCATTGTGGGTTGGTAAGGCTATATAGCAATAGCACGTAGACTTATATACAGTGGAACCTTGGCTCGTGTCCATAATCCGTTCTGGGATTGCAGTCGCCAGCTGAAGTGTTCACAGCCCGAAGCAATGCTTCTGCACATGTGCAGAAGCCAAAATGGTGTGGAAAGGAAGCTTTCTGTGCTGTTTTTCATTCGCAAGCTGACTTTTGGATTGGAAACCTATCAAAAACTCAGCTTGATTTTCGGGTCAGAACCTGAAGTGGTTGCGAACCGAGGCATTCGCAACTTGAGGTTCCAGTGTACCACTTTACAGTGCTTTACAGCCCTTTCTAAGCTGTTTACAGAGTCAGCCTATTGCCCCCAACAATTTGGGTCCTCATTTTACCCACTTTAGAAGCATGGAATGCTGAGTCAACCTTGAACCTGGTGAGATTCAAACTGCCAAATTGCAGGCAGCTGGCAGTCAGCAGCAGTAGCCCGCAGTACTGCATTCTAACCACTGCACTACCTTGGCTCTTAACTAACATATGTCAGCTAATATATGTTAGCTTATAGATAGATTGCTTAGATATGAGAGAGAATAACTGGCTCAGAGTAAGCAGCCAACTTCCATGCTGAAAGGAGGCCTAGAACTTATGGCCATCTGGTTTCTAGTTTACACCAACCTATACCACAACTCATACTAATATTACTCTACACTGCACTATACCACACTACGCTATGCTATACTACATGTGCAATGCACACACAAGTATATGGGGGATGTTAAATTTTGGTATTTATCTCTGTTGCATTGTGAATAACAATATATATAGTTTATTATTGCCATGGGTTTTTTTAATACTTTCTTTTTCTGTGCATGCTATTCTAAACAGTTCGAAGTATAGTGTCATAGAAATGTTTTTTGATAAATAAATAGAAAAAAATGTTGATTGTATTTGTGGCAGAAAGAGATAAAGAAGAAATTATCTACACAAAGGTCTCTCTCTAGGCTTAATTTATATATACATACACTGTGAAGGAATTTAGAGCTGACCTTGGGGAAGGTGTGAAACAGCCCTTAAGGGAGAAGAAGGGAAGGAGCCACCAAGAAAGTATTTGGAGAAAAGGTTACACAGTCCTTGGACTGACAAGGGAGAGGAGAAAAACTCTCAAAATAACCCTACTCTATTTTTGTTTAGGATAAGATGGGACAGAGAGAAGCTTAGACAAGCTTTCAAGATTGTCTCATTATATTCTATTACAATAAAGCAACAGCATCACAGAGTCCCTGAAGTATCTGCTTCTTGACCTGCCCTACTCACAGGGCTGTCATCAATCTTGAAAACCTCCCCAAGTTTGCCTCCTTATAGAGAGAGCTCTATATACATTAACAGAGAAATGAAACTCTCTACAACATTAAAAGTAATAATCATGATAATTTGAACTCTGCCTAACGGTCAGGAAATAATTTCTCTGTGTAATGTATGTAAATGCTGAAGTTGCTTGTAATGTAGGGTCTGAAGCAATATGGAAGGTTTAGCTCAAAGGGATTTTAATTTGATTCATCTTAATAACAACTTGTTACACTTGGAACAGCAAAGTTCTAGCTTTATTTGTTTTTCTTCCTGGACTGCTTTTTACGATTCCCAGTGGCTTTGCAATAGGAATGAATGAAGTAGCCATGGGGATGAATAATAATATCCCAAACCATTTTTGGCCTGGCATAATAGATCTTACCAAAGTGGCTCATCTGAAGTCACGATACAGGAATATTATCTTGATTTAATGAGAGAAAAGACCCGCTTAGCAATTTGGGAATGTTTCCCTGTATTGTTTTGGATTTTTGGATGATTGTGGTAATAGTGAATGAGAATATATGCTGCAAAATATGAAACATGAGAGCATGTCTATATTAAATGATATACTTTGGTTGCCAGGTAATTTCTGGATTCATTTCACAATATTGACATTTTAAAGCCCTGTTGGTCAAGGAGAGAGGTAGAAACTCTGTGGGTACAGAGGCACATGTATCCTCAAAATTCCCTAGTCTCCTCTGATCATGATTGCTGAAAACTGACAGCACAATTTCCTGCCACTTTGAGGTGGGAAGCACATGAAAGTAGAAGATATTGGTCCCATAAGCATTCACAGTTTGATCTCCTTGCAATCAGCAGGGCTCATGTTGTACAATACTTTTGTGAAAGCTCTTGGACAACAAGAGTTGTTCATCTGTAGCTTATAGACCAACCAAGTGTAACTTGGCTGGATATTAAGATTGGCAGGAAAGGATATTTATCTCCACGTAGCAGCTTTTTATTCAGGTGTCTGAAATGTGATTCCTATGTAAACTGTAGCATGCATTCTTCTGTAATTTCTTTCAGAAGGATACCAAGAGGCATTATGACTAATATCAGAATTATAATTATTGTTACCTTGCCATCAAGAACAAACCCTAAAGTTGTTTTAAATTGTGTTTTCAATTCAATCATTTGTATTTTACTCATTGTTGGGCTCTTATATAGTACTTTTTTCTTTGTAGGAAGCTAGTATGAACTTTGAATTTCAGGAGAGAATGGGAACAAAGTGCTTGCTCGGAACCTGTCTGTCCCAATATTACAAAATATACTCTAGAGGATGTTCCATAGTATAATATTCTGAGTTTGCATTTAAAGGTCTGCATATAAAACCCAGTATGGCTATGGATTTATTGATTGTCTAGACTAACATAAGTTACTTAACTTTCAGCATCAATAATAGACATGAATCAAGTGATTTATAAATGAAAATAAGCATGCATTGATCAATTGCTCAGGCCTTAGGTTTATTCCAAAGTTCTCAAAGGAAATGAGATTCAAGGCACATTTAAAATCTACAATGGTAACGTTAAAGATATGAATAAGATTAATGGATGCTGAGCTGTACGACTGAATAAGATAGTATAGTAAGCAGTTTGACACATTGAAAGAGCACCATCGACAATAAAAATCCAAGACTATCTAATGCTTTACAGAAAGCATGTACAAAAAAGCTTTATAAATGTTTTGTGTGAAGTAGGGGCACTTCCAAGGAAGTGCCCCTAGCTATTAATAGTATGAGAAAATGCAAAGAAAAATATAATTTCTAAGCCATATAGCATTCCTTGGGCACTAGTAGTGGTCTAAATAATTCAGTAACACTGCCTTTTCTAAATTGATGACTTCATTGAGGATCATAGGAATCAAAATACAACCCATTTAGATAGCACTAGGTCAAGGAATCCTTCAGTATAGATTTAGTTGTTTAATCCAGTTATTGTATTTATGGAAAGTATTACCAATAATAATTGCAATTTCTTCATATGAAAACTAGACCAGCTGAATAACCCATGAGCTGGGGCTGCTCATGGGTTAGATAATACATTGGCATAGATGAAATTCTAGCCATACTGTGAATAAGTCAATTGGAATCACTTGGTATTAATAAGTCTCTAAATACATTAGAATCAAGCGTGAACCGGCTTAGCTATATTTTGAGTATAAAGCTACATCATGCACAGTCATCTGGCTAAATGAAATAAAAGTGATTCCTGTATACTTTTGGCTTTACTGAACATTCTACTATTGATGAAACAAAGCCAATTCTTGCACTAACTCACCATTCTTAGCCCAAGTTGGCAACAAGATTGTTTCTCCTGATATAAATGCCTTTATAGACAAGTAAAAGAAATCACCACATAAATACCATTGTCCAGTGACAAAGCAACTCCCCTCCATTTTTATATCCTTATAGTTTAAAGGTTTCAGTTCAGTAGTTTAGAAGGAGCAATTTGTAATTTATCAGAAATTAGCTCCAAATCTTAGATCCAATAAAAACATTGCAAGCATTATATAGCTAATGGAAAAGAATCAGGTGGGTTGAAAAATGACACGATTTTGTATGCATTCTAAGCACTTTTTAGATATATCCTTTATATAATAAGATAGTGGGCTTTGAGATCCATTACAGGTCTTCTAACGATCACAAAGAAGCCTCTATAAATCTGTAGAAAGGATTCTAGAATCCACATCAGAACTTTCAGAATGTAGTAAGCTAAGAACGTTTATATTTTTCAGAATCTGCTATGAAACTTTGCTTTAAATTAAAAAACAGTAACATTAAATAATTAAGGACTTATTAGATTCTCATTCCACATATTTGATATTTGTACAAACACAAATGAGGAAATACAGTGATTTCTTAAAAAATGATTTTATGGCATCATACTTTATAGAAATATGTCAGGCTGCAATATTTTTCTGAATACTAGTTCTGAAAAGTGTTTGTAGTAGATTTTGTAAACTAATTAGTGCAGGATTCATTTTCTTTTTCTCTTCTATCACATTTTTAATTAGAGAAAAACTACAAAACAGATTTCATTTTAGATGTTCTGCAGGGAACTGACATTAAATAAAACATTTGGGTATGGAGAATCACAATTCACTTGACAGATTTTTGTGTATTTTATGGGTTCTAAAAAGATTTTAAAATCTATTGTAATATTTCAAGGATGGCTGGATTGTGGTCTTCTAGAAATATATAATCCCATGTCAATAGCTGAGATGATCAGGATGGTTAAGCTTTTATCAAATTCAAAATCCCCCTTGAGAACTGGAATCTAAATAGCACATAATATTTTGAAAAGCATTTCCCCCTATTTCTAACATTTTGGAACACAGGAAATACAAGAAGTATAGTTAGTTCCTGTTGATAAGTGATCTTGACGAGCAGTAAGTTCATCAAATTTGGGGATGGTATCAAATTGCTTAAAGTGGTGAAAGTCAACAGTTATTGTAAGTAACTCCAGATTGGCTGAATATTAGGCAAAAGGCAAATAAAGTTGTGTTTAAATTAATGTAAAGAGAGAGATGCAAAAGTCTAAACAGATGTATATTGGGCAGTTCTTAATTTATATCTCTGATGCGATCTGAGTTATCATTTATAACTAAGCAGAAAAAAAGACCTTCAATGAAGGTGTCACTTTGTGGTGGGCTGAATTAAAAAGGAAAAGAAAATTGCCAAACCTAATACTCCCAAGCCAAGCAACAATATGACTGTGTGTGGAAGAGCAATTCTAAACAAGCTCATTCATTTCTCATATCCATTAATAACAAGAAAGTAGTGCTTATTTTATTTACAGTACAGCACAGCACAGCACAGTACCTTGACCCCACAGTAATGGGAAAAATCAGGGATGGAGATACTAAAATGCAAGACGTGCTTCTAATATTTGGTCTGATCATTATATCTTAATCCTAAAGTAATACCTGTTTTGGATGACATTATATAAAATAAAAGTTCAGGCAGGCTCCTTGACCTCATCCCCAGGAGTCCAACCTTGGATCATAGCTGGATATGGATAATTAACATGACTAAAGCAAAACGTTACTAGCATAAACACACAAAGATGTAGTGGAGAGATTGACATGGTGAAAACTTGAAAGGGAGGCTTGAAGAGATATAGGTGGCCATGTCTGTCAGAGCTGCCGTCTTCAGTCCTGGTTTTCACTTTGATGACAGCCTGCCATGAATTACAGGGGGGAGGGGGAAGACAGGAAGCAGGAACTAGGCCAGTGGTGGTGAACCTTTTTGTCCATGCATGTTGGAGGGGCCTCAGCATGCCCCCACGTGCACTTGCACATGCCAGCACCCATAATGCAATGCGTGTGCAACCCCCATGCATGTGCAAGCAACCTCCTGCACTCTCCACACCCTCCGTACATGCATGCAGGATGCCCCCCCACATGTGCGCGGCTGTGGCAAGGCTGACAATCAGCTGATTGTGCTACTGCACCAAACAGCTGAGCTTTGCAAGAAGGTATTTAGGACCAGCATACAGCAGGAGTGGGTGGGTGGAACTGCACGTGTGCCCGGAGAGAGGGCTCTTTGTGCCATGTCCGGCATACGTGGCATAGGTTTACCACCATGGAACTAAGCTATATGCCAAGTTAAGACATCAGGAGATTGGCCACCTCGCCTGGGAATGTGACTGCCCATCAAATAAATACAGAACATCGGAAGTATAAACTAAATGCCTACTCTGAACTTTATCGGACACTTGGGAACTGACCAGTGGGGAGGGCTTGGGAAAGGGGTGAGATAACTCATGGATATTTTGGGCAATTATCCTCAGATCTAACTTTGCTATGCTGCAGCCACTTGGCATCAATAAGTGTCTACTTTTCACTGCAAAAGGAGTTGAGAGTCTTTTATTATTAGATGACCAAAGTAGGGCAAGCCTGCAGATGCCATGCTGAGCTGGAAGTTTTTGTTTGTTGAAAGGAGGAGACAAAGAAAAACATTTTTTTAAAATTAGGAGGTGTCCCCTATACGCCCAGCTATGTAAGCACCATCCCTGCCTCCTGTTTTTTCTAAGCGCAGCAGTTGCTATTTTCAGCACGAAGAAACAAGCATCTGCCACCAGGAACAATGGAGACATGTCTGTAATACAAATATGAAATGGGTTATTTTAAAAGAAAGGAAAAAAAAACTTGACAAAGCCCCTTCGATGGTAGCAACCATTATTTCTAATCTTAGAAGGTCGGAGAAAGGATATCTGAATCTTCTACATAGGGACAACGAATATTAGCCAAGACTGGTTAGTGTCATACTGTATGAGGGGATTTCTCAGCCATTTTAGTTGGGAATCCCCTCCAGTTGACTAGAGAAAATTGGATGCTTCTCTTTTGACAAAAGTCTATATGCCACTCTGCATCCATGGACCAGCCAGACTGGGCAGGTGGTTTCCCCAGTAAGACTTCTTTGAGTTGACTAATAGTAGTTCTGCAATCTGTTGGTCTTTCTCTCAGTGTTCCTGTTCACTTCAGTTCCGGCATTCCACAGGTAAAGTTTTTAATACAGATTTTTGCCTAGTTTGACCTTGCAGTAAAGATCACTTTTACAGTTCAGCTCCCTCAAGTAGTCCTCTGTGACAGCTACCTGAGGGATTGTGTCCAAGATAATTTTCAAACTCCCACCAGAAATCTCTGCGCTCTCCATTCCAGCAATGGTTTAATAACTTCAGTTTGGATTTGAATAGCCTTCACTGGTTCAGTGCCATTTTTGCTGGAAATAGTTATTATTGTTACCTATTATTATTGTTTTGCTCTTTATTCTAAAAGAAACAGTACTGTTGACCAGGTTGAAATCTTTTTGTTGAAATAAAGAGGTGAAAAAAAAAATGAGGTTAGCACAGCGTTTCTCAACCTTCCTAATGCTGTGACCCTTTAATACAGTTCCTCATGTTGTGGTGACCTCCAACCATAAAATTATTTTCACATACACTTGTATTTGTATTGAAATATGTGTTTTCCGGTGGCCTTAGGCGACCCCTGTGAAAGGGTCATTCGACCCCCAAAGTGGTCCCGACCCACAGGTTGAGAACCACTGGGTTAGCACATAATGGAAGGTATCACCTGAAACAGGAATACCAAGACCTAAACAATGTGAGCTTACACTTGGCACTTTAGATCACCAGAATCCATCTGATGCTGCTAAATGAGGACAGCCATCCAACCAGGGTTCCAGCCGGTTCAGTCCACTTCGCCCGAAACTTTTGTTAAAAATCAGCTGGTTCGGGTAACTGGTAAATGCAGGAACCAGCTGGCCCCGCCCACCCCAGGGCATGCACAGAGGCCCTGGGAAGGCAAAAACCAGCCCTCCCAGAGTCTCAAAATAGGGCTATTTCTAGCCCCCGGGAGCCTGAGGTGGCGTTTTTGCCCTCCCCAGCCTCCAGGTAAAGCCTTGGAGGCTGGGGGGGGGGCAAAGCCTCCCCGTGGCCATGAAAAAGCTC
>JANHFR010004985.1:69062-79194 GCA_032468015.1 Mimophis mahfalensis | reverse complement strand
TGATTGATCCTTCCACTGTGCTGGATGCATCTCCGTGGCAGATTGTAAGGAAGGCTGTGTTCTGCCATTCAGCATACATGTTCAGCTTCCATAGTCTCTGCTTCTATGTTTCACCTTCAATTGTAGGTTGTATGATTACATAGCACAATGGAAAGATTCCTTATAGGAAACATCCAGTTTATTTAAATCTGCATTTAACAGTGCCCATGTCTCAGATCCATATAGTCTGACTATTAAAATTAATGCTTGGAATATTTACATTTTTGTTTCCACTGAAATGTTCTGTTTTCTTCCACAGGCACCAGTTCAGTGACATCCAAAGTGCTGTGACCAATCCTGCTGTAGTTGCTGTTTCCTATTCTTCACAATCAATGCAAGATATTTCGACTGGTTCACCTGCTCTGTTTGGATACAATAGAGTCTCTAGAACTCTATCTCAACACAGACAGGCAGCATACTGTGAACCATTAATTGTCAAAAATCTTGGTTTTGTCAGGATTAGTTTTCAGGTTGTATGAATGGGCAACGTTTATGATGATGTCATGCAAAATGTCTGTGGCATCTGTGTCATTATATAGAAATATGGCACTGCCACAGGCGAACCAGAGGTTGGTTATATGTTGGGTTTCATTGTACTGGCCCCTTGCCTGCTGTCAAATCCCGTCTTCATTATAGCATCCACAATGACATTGAACAGCAGGAAAGAGATTATGCAGCCTTGTTTAATGCCAGTTTGAACTGAGGGATTCCTCTGAAGGTTACTTTCAGTTATGCATATACTGTAGTTGCTAGAATATGATTTTTGGAGACATGGACTCAGTTTTCAGTGCTTTCCATAAGGTCAACTAATACACTGCAATACACACTGCTGAAGGCTGCTCAAAAGTCAATAAATACAATGACTATTCATTTGTCATTTGTCATATCAAATCCGCTTCTTTCATGAATTGCCAGATGGTGAACGTCTAATCAAAGCATACTTGGGTTGGGTGAAAGTGGACCTGCTGCTCACCAGTTGTCTGCTCTTGCCGTTTCTAGAAATGTAGTAGTAGGATTCCCATGAAGAATTTTCCAGGGATTGATAAAAGGATTATATCTGGGTAGCTTTTACATTGGGGGCTGTTGCTGCTTTTCAAAATAGAAATTATAATCCCTTGTTTCCATGTGACAGGGACTTTTAATAGTGAATATACTACTGAGGTAGGGGCTTCCTTTATTGTGCATTGTCAACAGTGTATCTGATTTGCACTGATCACCAAGTTTAAGGCATCGTCCATGTTCCATATTTGTATTTGGTGTTGCATAGTCGGGCACACATTTTTTGGCACATTCATAGATAACTTCAGAGGTTGTTCACATTGTCAACTAGTAACAGGGTGGCAAACCAGTTTGCTAACACTATTTGGAATTTGTGTTTGCAACCTGATTCAGCCAGTTTTGACCAATTCTGCTTTGCTGATGGAACCATTTATCATTTTCTGCATTGGAACTTCTATTGAGATTTTGTGCAGATTGGAACCTCTGTCAACACCACATATCACATGTTCATCCCTCATGGATAACTGGAAACAGGTAGCATGCCCTCCTGGGTCAATGTATCCTTGGCATTTTAGGGTGCACCATGTGAGCTGTATACTATCTTCCAACAAAATAGATACCCACACAACGTCATCAAAGCAGTGAGTTGACCATTCAACTCACAACAGCACAACCAACATAAGCTATGAAAAGGATAAAACCATCTTACATCAAAAACACCTCAGAAATAAACAACAGACCACTACTACTACACAGCATTACTGTAGTAGACAAACCAACTAAACAAAACATAGCTTAAATCAGGGGTGTCAAACTTGATTTCAATGAGGGATGCATCAGGGTTGTGTCTGACCTTAGGGGACCGTGGTGGGCATGGACAAAGTGGGCAAGGCCAGCTTGACATCACTCATGTCAGTGGCACCAGTGGTGGCCGAAACGCTCTGCCAGCAAAAATGGGCCCTCGTGAGCTCTGTTTTCAGCTGTGACAGCCTTCTACACCCCTCTGCCAGCAAAAATGGAGCTTTGGATGGTCACGCACAGCCCTTGTGAGCTCGGTTTTTGGCTGCAACCGCTTTCTGCAACCCTCTGCCAGCAAAAACAGAGCTTTATTTTTGTTTGCCAAGGGCCGGTCTTTCGCTGTTTCCAGGGTGGTCCCATGGGCCAGATCTAAGCACCCCACAGGCTGGATCTAGCCTGTGGGCCTTGAGTTTGACACCCCTAGCTTAAGTGAAACAAAAGACCCAGTACTCCAAGAAAACAGGACTTATCTACAGCATACATTGTAAGGACTATAATGCTACTATGTAGGATAGTCAGGCAGAAGATTAGCAGAGCACATCCATGAACACCAACTATTAGTACAGTCTGAAGACATAATGAAAACTCATTAATCTCACAGCACATGGACAGCCTCTGCCATTATTTCAACTGGGAAACTGAGTGTGCTAGACCAAACTAAATGCAAAATGCTAAGGAATTGTTGGAAGCTTGGTGTTTAGATAAATCAGCCATCAACAAACACATAGAAACAAATCATATTTATACACCATTCAGAAATGGCAATAAAAGGCTGAGAAGGAAACAAAAAGACCAGAACATATTGAGCAGCAAACCTCCAGATAAACAGGAATTAACACCAGGCAAACAATCACGCAGAAAACAATAGCCTAATCCACTAAAAAGATCAAGGTTTCCATGTCATTCGTGTCAAACTCTAGGACACTCTGCTCATCTCCATTTCTTGGCTGAGGAAGTCAGCATTGTCCAAAGACAATTTCTGAAGCCAATACGACTATACGCCAAAGGAGCATGGAATGCTGTTATCTTCCCCCACAAAGTTATATCCATGAATCGATTTGCATTTGCATGCTTTCAAGCTGCTAGGTGAGAAGCAGAGCTCTGGTCTTGAACCTAGGTTGTCAGCTCTGAGAAGGTCAGTGTCTTTAACCTCTGAGAAAACCACACCCCACCAACACTGGACAGGGCAAGGTACTGTATATTTAATCTCCTTGGTGGGAGTCTACTCCGCAGCCACTAGCACGATGACATTACTTGCTTGGGTAATAAACTGTGTTCAATCAAACAACCAAGCTCAGAGACCACCTGAGGTAAGCATCTTAACCACTATTCCAGTTCAAATTCAATTAACTCTAACCCTAATAGTATTGCTAATGTTAGTTTGCAGTACAACAGTTTTCTAACCCTTTTCAGTACACATTAAAGGATATTTGTTGCACAAATACTCTATGCAAGTGACAAGCGAGAAAAAGAAAACAAAAAGAAAAATATAGACCAAGGGACTATAAGACTATGCTTTCCTATAACAAACATTTTAACTATTTATTTAAATTAAATATTTTATTCCGTATCATGTACTCTGGAACAAGACAGCATGGATGTTAACTTAATATTGTCATCATTTCCATTTTTGAAGAAAACTATCATATGCCTTCTTCAGACATTTTCCTCAAGCTGAATCTGTTCACCTGCCTCACTCTCTCTTGCTGCTTAATTTCTACTTTCCTAGTAAACTTCGTTATTCTTCTCTGATTCTGATTTTGTCTTTCTGAAACTTTCTAACATGTGATGTCCTAAATTGGGACCTGATCGAAGTAGAAAAGTATGGCAGTTATAATTGACAGGGAGCAACCTGTCCAAAGTCATCCAATAATATTCCAGGATGGACTTGAACCTGGGTTGTTATGGTCTTAGGCTAATACCTTATTGACTATGTTTACACTGGCTTAAGGATGATTGAACCCATTTTACTCATGGGATGAAGATAAAATGAACCTGGGTAAGACTGATTATATGAACTCATTTCAATTGGATTCAGTTTACTTTAGTCTCCTTGGTGGATTAATTATGTTGCAGTTCACACCAGAGAATGCAAGCCTACATGTTATTTCATTTCTGCTTGTATTCTTTGTACTTTTCCCTGTGCTGCCTTGATCTTCTGGAGGAAATGTGGGTTATAAATCTAAGTAGACAACTCATTGTCTGAATGACCTCGAGTAGACAAAAAAAGAAGTGAGATTGAGAACAACTTCTGATTTCTTGCCAGCCTCCCTATTGACTTTCCTTGTGGGAAGCTGACAGATTTTTGGAAATGATGATCATATGTCTGCAGCTGTCTGTGGCAGCATGGTGGCACTGAAATGGCCACAATTTTGCCATATTTCAATCTCATGGGAGCAATGGATTCCAGATCTTGGACCAATTTTAAAGTTAGGTATGCAGTTGAGATATGTTGATTCAAAAACTATTGTGATGCATTGTTTCATCCAATTGAACGTTACAAACAGAAAGGAGAATTTTAGCAGTATGTAGATAATAAATGTGCTGATATATGTTTTGTGCATTTATTTACCAAATGTACTATCATGAATCAATGAGTAACATAATCTCTCAAAAGCCTTAATGGTGCTCTTTTAGATATTAAAATGAAAAAATAAATAAAAGGTGGCAGGGAAGTAATACAAATTTGATGCTTGCAGTATAATACATTTTGTCCTAAATGTTTTTGAGGAATATGGGAAAATCAATAGTTAATCTTTGCAATATCATTATAAGTTTGGGTGCATTCCAGGAATACACTTCAAGTCAATCAAACATACATGCAGACCCATTTATGAGATTTCCATTGGTGGGTGTATATAATGAGGAAATGAAGAAAAATATTTTATATGATCAAGCATCCTTTATAATAAATGGGTTCTTTCATGAATTGGTGCAGTATGCATCTAGATAAAAGAATTATGCCTTAAAGAAATATCAAGAATTCTTATGACAAAGCAAATCTCTAATGTCTAACAATGGAGGTCTTCTGAATTGAAGATGGAAGTGCGCAATACCTTTTGTTATGTATTCAAATATTTTTGGAGGGAATTCCTGGCCAGCCCATTGGCTAATGGGCTGAGCCAGAATGTATATAAAGGTGAGAGTTGTTCTCAGCCAGTTGCTGGGTTTCCACCATTAAATAAAGAGCTATCACTTGAAATCACTCTTGGCTACTGAGTCCTCATTTCCACCCTTGGATCTCCGGATCCAACACCTTTTACCTCACTTCCCCATGAGGTACTATTCTGGCTCCCCTGGAGAGGGGGATCTCAGTCTCCCCTCTTATCTCATTGAGTTCCTGGAGGTGGAGGTGGCTACCATGTACCTCCGCTGGCAAGGCCGTTACTTTCATAGTCTGTGGAAATGCCTTGGAGTTGCATTGTGGTGCAAGGTAGCCTAGCTTTCAATTGTTCTGGAGACAGGAAAACAGGGCTTTCCCAGATGCCTCATCTTTCTACATATGGTAAATCTGAATGAAAAGATACATGCTTGGCATGTATCATACATGACAAGATAGAAAGAGACCTACACATATATGAACAAATGAAAATATACAATGAACAAATGAAAATATACAATGCCATCAAAAGTGTAAAAGGATTGAAATGGAAATGGGCTGGTCACATAGCAAGAAGAACTGATGGAGGGTAGACCAAGGCAGTCCTAGATTGGACCCCACTTGATAAAAAGCATCCATGAAAGGGGCTCAGGCAAGATGGATCAATGACATCAGCAAGAATTGTGGGCCCAATTGGTAAAAGAAAGCTCAGGACCATATTGGTTGGAAACATGTGGAAGAGGCCTTTATCCTGCAATGGACAGACAGTAGCTAAAATGATGGTCAATGATTAAATCTGAACAAAGGATCTTAAGCATGAAGGCTTAACCTAAATGCCACCATTTAAGTTAATGATGTCCATTTAGGCTGAATACTATCATTAGTAATAGTATGATGTGTAGAAATGCCAAGAGGGGACCTCCTCTGACACGAGTCAGTGTGCCAGCTGCCTTTCTATATCAAAGGACTTGAAAGAACCCAACTAACTTTCAGAAAAGCAGAACCAAAGAATAGATCAGGCAAGGCATGTTTCTTTATCTGCAGAGAAAAATCCCAGAATCACAAGAGAGCCTTCATTTGTTTAAGGTACGTATTTCATACAGCATTTTAGCAGATGGCTGGTTTGCAAATACCTGCTGTTGTAATGGCTTTTTGCATGCACACAAAGCAATTTGTACATGAGGTTTTGATTTGCATTTGGCCTCCCTGAGCTATTTGATCAGACTTAATGTGGACAGCAGGCACTTATAATACTATCGGCAGTCTGGATAATGTAGACCTCATTCTTGCATTGCAAATGTTTGGAGGAATTCCTCAGGAGGAATAGCTGGGAGGGGAGGAGGTCTTCTCCTTTTGTCTAATGGTAGGGCTGGCTTTCTGGAAAAGAATGGCCTTTCCAAAATAATAAAAAAGAAAGAAGCAGTGGAACATTGACAGGAGTGTCAGATTATATCTAGCCTATGCAATAAGTGAAATGTCAGTTCTGGGCAAGGAGGAATAATTGGACAATTGGCATATGTGGTTTCACTAAGTCCTCAAGGTGACATTTTTAATAGGGAAAATAAAATAATCCAGAAAATTCTGCCAAAAATCTGCTACTTTAAGACTGGCTTCTTTTAACAGAATTAGGCAAGGGATGTAAGGTCTTCACTGAGAATGGGAAAGTGTTCAGTCTCCAGCAGTGGCTCTATTTTTTTTATATATTTGGAAAAAAATCAACAAAATGAACACTTAAATGAAAAAAGACAAAAGAATAACTTGGGTACCTGCTAATTTGGCAATGACTAGGTTAAAATAAAGAGCAATACCTAGTTTAACACTGACCCTAATATTTTCTGTATGTTCAGCATTACATTACTGCAAGCTGTGGCTTCTTCCCAACTCTGTGAAGTTCCATAAAATGCTTCACTCTTGTGTTTTCTTTGCTCTCCTTTCATTCTACTTCTTCCCACCCCTTCAGTAGCTTAATGACTATGAGCAAAGCAAACAATAGTCTTAAAAACTGACATTGAGGAAATGAATTTTTCAGAATTGTTAGGGAAAGCATTTCTGAACTGCTGAAAAATACTGAGAGCCTTGATCATTGTGTGGGTATTCCTGCCCAGCTAGAGTTAAAGTCATCCTCTGCTGGGCTAATTCAAGTAATGATGCATAGATAATATCTCTTGTGCTTGTTATGGAGGAATGCATCAGGAAACCATATTAAGGGAAAGAGCAAATAGCCATAAGTAATTCATTGCACTCAGACAGCATTTCCTGAAGAAATGTGGCCTTGGCTAAACTGTAGCATTAGCTAATTGACTGACTGGCAGGGCAGGAAGAAGGATTGCTGGAAAGAGGAAAATACTTTTCTATGGAATGCCACAGAAACAAGCTGGCTTTAAAGCAATGAAGTTTGGCTGGGTGGTTCTTTTACTGCTACCAAGCACTGGAGGAGTGTTACAAAGAAAGATCACAGGTCCACCCAGCTTTCTGGTTACCTTAGTCTTATAAATTGGAAACTATCCATATATCTTTTAGTATAAATCTGTGTTCCAAGATGCATGTGACTTTGATACTGACTGGAAGAGGAGGAGGAGGAGGAGAGGGGATAATGCAGATGTGCACGAAATGTCCATGGGCATCTCTCTAAATGCATTGGTAAGAATCTAAATGGAAATTAGAGAAATTAGAGCCTCGGTGGTGCAGTGTGTTAAGCACCTAGTACTTAGCACTTAACTGCCAGATGCCTGCAATTAGTGCAAGTTCTAATCTCACCAGGCTCAAGGTTGACTCAGCCTTCCATCCTTCTGAGGTAGGTAAATTGAGGACCCAAGATTGTTGGGGGCAATAGGCTGACTTTGTAAAAATGCCGCTAATACGCAGGCATATACAAAGAATGAAGTCTATTGCTAAGCACATTGCATTGTGCTTCTAAAGATTGTAAGCTACCTGAGTCTCTGGAGAAGGGTGGCATATAAATTGGAAAAAAAAATATAAGACCTCTCCCACTTGTGAGAAAAGCTGTGAAATGACATCTGTTGTTAGAAACTGAAAATTCATGGATAACCCTGTAGGCTCTTTTCTTCTGCTGCTTTATCCTTAAACAAAACTTGAACCATACAGCTGTTGAAATAGAAGATGCCTTTAACAGTAGCATTTAGTCTTAATTTTATAGACCACTTCATAGTGTTTTGCTCTCTAAGTGGTTTAGAGTGTTAGCATATTGCCCTCACCAATCTGAGGCCTCATTTTACCACCCTCAGAAGGATGGAAGGCTGAGTCAACCTTGAGCTGGTGAGAATCGAACTACCAAACTACTGGCAGTTGGCAATCAGCAGAATTAGCCTGCAAAATTGGATTCTAACCACTGTGCCGCAAAGCTCTTTAAATAGAGGACAGAGCATTTTTCTTTGAGTCCTGCTATTTGACACTGAGGGGGGGGGGAGGGATGTTGGGATGCTGGGACGCTGGGATGCTGCCGCCGGCGCGCGCCAAGGGACGCTGCAGCTGGCGCACGCAGAGGGACGCTGCCGCTGGCACGCGCAGAGGGATGCTGGGACGCTGCCACCGGTGTGCACCGAGGGACACGCGGCAGGTGGGGGTTGGAGGAGGCATAGGAGGTGTGGCCACTGCCATTCCTCCCGCCCCCACCCATAGCGTGTTTCTCGGCACGCAGCAGCGGCATTTTTCGGAAGGAACGGCGGTGGCGGCACGGGGCGGGTGCAGCAGGGTGGCAAGGCGGGACATTTTTTAAAAGAAGGCGTGACGCGGGACAAATTAATAAAAAGAGTGACTGTCACGCCAAAAGCGTGACGTCTGGTCACCTTATATTTGATAGTAAGAATAGTAACTGGATTAGAAGGGCCCAGTATCTGTCCCCAGAGAAGGCAGTTCCTGGATTCTAAAGGTTGACAACCACCTAAAGAAACTCAATTCTTAGCTGCAGACTTCAGTCTCCTTAGCTGCTGACAGGTCTCCCTGACTGTCACAAGAAACAAGTAGAGAATATGTTTGCAATAATGACTTCTACATAAGTAACAATGAAATAGTCTTCCTTGCCCAGAGAGCTGAACTTCCAAAGCTCTCAAGTTTTTATCTTGTTGAATAAAATGTAGCTTTGGTTTAGAGTTTGCTGAGGGCCATCAAGGTAGCCTTTTTTTATGAAACCTGTTACTTTTAATGATTATAAATGAATGTTTCTTTCTCTTTCTATAGACTGGAACACCAATACATAGGAATAAAATGGAGGAAAATTGGGGCCAATGTGTTTTCGCTGATATAAATTGGGGAAAGTCAAAACTAGAATGTACAGTAATGGATACTAAGAACTGTTGCTTTGTGCAACATTTGATCTGCAAAGCCTTCCTCTCTTTTATCAATCTTTGCCTGCAAACTCTATCTTTTAATGAGATCACAGTCATTAGAAATCCTTGCAGGTAGTGCTGGGATGTGTTATGCAGTTCCTGTTTTGTGAACTCAGCCATACCTATCCATTTCAGTTTAAATAATAGCTGTTACCCCAAGCAGTTCCCAGAACAGAAATTAAGTCAGAAGGCTCCATTTTAAGCAGGCAATTTGATGAATGCAGTTGAACAGGCTGTGGATTAGATTGCAATTGATTTAAGGTAGCAATTTTTTTTTGAAAGTTTGGGAAGGTCATTGTTTGATTATAGAACATTAAAATATTTTTTAAACAATTAGTAGTACTATTCAGACGTTTCAGCCAAAATGCAGAAAACAAAAACAAAACAACCTCCCCACACCATAAACTGAAGTGAGTCAATTTTTCCAATTCTTGTTAAGTTTAATAATTTTGTGTAGGCAATCTCAGCTGTATTCATCACTCTCTGCAGGCATAGTTCACAGTTCATGCTGGATCACACTCTTAAGAATCCAGTGATAGGGATTGAGCCAAGGTGGCTTAAATGGCCATTTGAGAAATGAAGACAGTGAAATGGTGAGATTTTACATTTAAACAGGAACAACAAAATACTGGGAATAAATATAGAAATAGACTTAGAATCTCTCTCTCATTCGCACAAATATATAAACACACTTCTATATACCATGGTAAGTGCTAAACACCCTCTCTCTCTCATTCACACATGCATGTATAAACACTTCTATATACCATGGCCAAGGGGATGCAGTGGCTCAGTGGCTAGGACGCTGAGCTTGTCGATCAGAAAGGTCGGCAGTTCAGTGGTTCGAATC
>JANHFR010004985.1:28163-41171 GCA_032468015.1 Mimophis mahfalensis | reverse complement strand
ATTCGAACCACTGAACTGCCGACCTTTCTGATCGACAAGCTCAGCGTCTTAGCCACTGAGCCACTGCATCCCCTTAATATATATATATATCCCAGATATTAGATTCTAAGAACACATATGGATAAACCTGATAATAGTGAACAGACTTTGAAATAGTTGCATGGCAACAAAGCCAAAGTTTCTAATACTTGGAAGCTTTGAGCCAATCACAGAGGAATATGTGTTGACAATTTGTTGGGAATGCCAAATTGAAGGTATATTCCAAAACTCTTTCCAGATAAAATGTAGTGTTGATGCAAATATAAACAATTCTCATTTCCAGATTCATACTGGGTTTCATACTCATGCTCTCTGCATGAATGTTTTTGTGAAACTCATATGTTCTTCAGTTGATTCAATTTTACTTTACAAAGGCAATTGATAGATGAAAAATAATTTGGATTTGGAAATAGTTTGGATTTCACATGGACACAGCTTGTCTCTGCAGCTCATTAAAACTGCCTGGACTTCCCCCCCACAACTTTTACTTGGGTTTCAATAAAAAGGTGCTGCTGCTTTAAGAGGGCTATTCACATTCAGGAATGGATTCCTTAAAACAAGGTATCTTTTTACTCAAGCTTGTAGAAAGGTCTGAAAAAATAGGTTTGCTTTGATGACTAGGAAACAGAGGTGGTATTCAGCCAGTTCCAACAGGTTCCAGAGAACCGGTAGCAATAATTTTGACAGGTTCGGAGAACCACCTCTGATTGGCCAACAGTGGCAAATACCACCTCTGATTGGCCAACAGCATAGCTATGCCCACTAAGCCATGCCCACAGAACCGGTAGTAAAAAAATTTGAATCCCATCACTGCTAGGAAAGATATGCTGTGCCAACATGAAACACAACGTTTTTCAAAAAATATATTTGACTTTATTTTCAAAGCATGCTCAACCCTCATTGGTAGTATTTCCGTTGCATTTTGCCTTGTATTCCAATGGTGCTAATAAAGCATAATAGGGTATATGTTGTGGTTGCATAACGACAAATCCTCTGCATACTTCCCTAGAGGTAAGATCCACTAAACTTAATAAGATATATGTGTGAGGAAGATGTATAAGATTGAACTCTTAGAATGATGAACTTAGAGAAAGCAGTTTTAGAATTAGCTTTTTCGCGTTATTTGCACTGAATTGGCTGATAAACATGTTGACTTGTCAATTGGAATTTCCATTGCTGGGCTCAAAATACTGTTTGTCTGATTTCAGATTTGGATCCATTTATCTAATTTCATGATTGTCCTAAAACCAAACTTCTGTCATCCATTCAAGAGGGATATAGGATATAGCTACTTTTCTCAGACCTAATGAGCAAGGTAATTATGACAAACTTCTCACACTAAGCCTGATAGGTGAAGCTCTGTTACAATATGAAATTTAAAACTCATCCAGGCTCTCAGCCAAGATGTGTGTGTAAGAAGTAAAATGATTTAGCATAAGGTTATAGATATTATTTTTTTCTTTTTTCAGTTCTTCAACTTTCATTAACCATTAATGCCTAATCATCAACTGTATGAACACCTGAATAGACATAGCTGGATAATTAAGTACATCTTAAATTAAAAATGAACCATAATTTTACCCCACCTTCTTTTAATTGCTAAGATTCATATACAGTATGACTCTATTTAATTACATGGCAGAAACTTGCTTTTCATTGAGCAGTACAATTATGCCACCCAAGGGGTTACAAATGTATTGAAAATAAGAATGCTATGACTGATTTTGATTATTCACATCAAACAATCATAGAGGAATTTTCGCTAGTGCAGCCATCTATCCATTGGGAATGCTTCTGCTATATATTGGATTGTGGAATGATAGCCTTACATTGGATTTCAAGAGACTTTGGTAGTAAAGGTCTACTTGAATGTGTCTCCATACACCTCTATAACTCACTGCCAGTTCAAAAGCTCCAGTCTCCATTAGAAAATTTTATCCTTGAAAGGATTTCATTGCTGGAAGCTGCATTTATCATTTGTAACCTATGTAGGCCATCAAACTCCTTCCTTGAATTGCTTCAGAGGCTTCCTCATAATTCAGGTTTTTTGCGGTCTGGATCTCAAATATTGTTTTCCTATCTTCGTACTTTGAGACATAAGCTTTAACTCATGCTGGTTTGGCTTTGATTGATAGCCTGATTTGCTGATTGGTTTTTCTTGTGCTTCGGTTCTAAGTACATCTTTATGCAATTAGCCTCAGCTTATATTGGAGTTGTGTCTATACAATGCTTTCGATTTGGAAATGGTGCTTCAGAACACAGAGAAGCAAGCACAGAGCATCGGATAGTAACTCATTTAAGCCAGGGGTCCACAACCCCCAGGCTATGGTCCACTACTAGGCCTTGAGTCTTTTGGAACCAGGTTGCAGAACTGGTAGGCAAGCATTCATGCACACATGCACATCCCTACTCGCATGAGCAGCAGGGAAGTGCTGTGTGTAAGCTACATTTCCATGAGCGGCATGCATGTGTGCCCACCACTCATGCAAGTGAAGCTGCTACATGCATGCTTGTCCACTGTACACGCAGAAACATGCCCACTCCACCCTGTCAATCTGCAAAGCTGAAGAGGTCGGGGAACTCTGATTTAAGGCACCACGTCTGTTTTCCAGGAACATGGGGACTGTTGCCGGGACATTTGCATTGCATCTCCTTGAAATAGATATGGGTACTTTAATTTATAACATACAGGTCCTGTGTACTGCCTGTCTTCTGAAATGTCTCTTCCAGATCAAGACTCCATAGTCCTAATAACAATTTTGACACTTTGAATTCTGTTTATAATTCAAAACAAAATACACAGCCATCAAAGGTTGGAAGTGTAAGTTTTTTGTGATTGCTCCTAGTCTGTTGCTTTGGACTGCACCTATGTGCCCTCGCTTTGGGCTGTACCTATGTGTATTTATGCATGATAATTTAGAAGGAAAAAAAGAGTGATTGAATCATCACAGATGTCTGAATTTCCTAATTTTTTTTTTTTGCCAAATGTGTCTTTGTAAAAAAAGTAGATGCCACACTGTTTGAGCATCTGCTTTTCCTATCCACTGTACAATTTTCATTTTCGTTTATCTTCCCCTTCCCTCTAATTTTCTCCTTGATGTCAGCTAAATCTCCGCTACATAACAGTTAAGACAGGTACAGCATGTCCTTATCATATCCATTAATTTTTTACTTCTCTGCTCTTCTTTTACAAGCCTTCAGTCTGTTGTTGGCTCACATGGTGGCAGTACAGTTGGAAAGAGCACAGAGGAGTTGTGCAGTTGAAGTAATGAAATTGTACATTAATCTAATGTGCCTCTTTGGAAAAGCAACACATTCTCTTTTAGGTTTTATTGGTCTACTGTGCTTGGCTGGAGAAAAGATTGAAACTGGGGAAAAAAGTATTTGATAGCTTGGAGAGTTCGTTTCATTTCATTGTATCTTCTTAGCAAACAGAGTCAGTGTCAAACATTTGAGTAAACTGCCCAAGATAAAATGTACTTATTGAATGCAGTCAGACTGTTTGGTCAAATGCATCTGGTGCTTTGTTAGATCACAGATAACACGTCTTAAGAGTGCATACAAATCAGGAGCATTCTCTATGTAGTTACCCTCCAACAGGTTGGCAATAGACTGAGAAATGTCAATCATTATATATTACTCCTTCATTTGCATCATATTGGTATTCTAATAGCAGCTAATCTCCCTAAAAGTAAATGTATTGCCCCAAGGAAGTCAACACTTTACAATAATTCTTGGCTGTCTGAAGCAGAGATCTAAGAGACCACTTGTGTCAGAGTCTTTGAGGCACTATGGATTCCCATTTCTATTCATTTCTAGGGATACCTTGCTGCTAGATGATCAAAGATTTTTTTCCCTGGACCTAAAAAAATGTGGCAGTATTTGATTTTACTGCGAAACAGACTTGGAGGAGTGCCTCCATCTCATTTTATTGTACGTTCTACCCTTTATAGTTTTTTTCTCTGCCTACTCTTAACAGATTCATAACTCCAACTGCAAGCTTGTATAGTAGAAGAGGGGTTCTGTAGAACTCGATAAAGCTTTCTACTGAATATGGATGGAGGAGGTTACATCGCATATTTTTTGAAGAAAGATGTTAGCATTTTAATTCTACACTTTGGAAGCACTAACTGAAGATTATATGGCTTTATTAACCAATGAGCAGACTAGCAAGGAGAAGAAGAAATTAAAATAATAGTTGAGGCTCTTTTGCAAAACTAAAGAGGGGGGACAAAATGGAAAAACATGAAAAAGTATCTACAATAAGTGATAGTCTACCCATCTCAAGAAATGGTAGAATTCTACCACTGTAATCCCATGATCGCTACTTTGCAATATATGTGAGGCCCTAGTGACCTTTAGCTTGTTGGAGAAGGCAAGAAAATGGGTCAGGAAGAAAACAAGCAGCGGCTGTCTCATTTCTTGCTATGCATGTAATATTTGAATAGCATGAACCAATGAATAGAGTCTTTGTTCCATAGCACTGAATCTATCAGTGTGGGTCCACACTGGAGTCTCATTAAGCCTACCTTAGTTGCAGCAACTGTATAAGGGTGACTCTACTGTTGGGTTTTCCAATTACAGCATCCACATGTGCCGTAAGGCTAATAGCACCAGTAGATGGCACTCCATGACCTCTGTCTCTTTTCTTTCAGATTTAAAATTCTCATGCTTTAATTTGCTGTTTTTGTCTACTTTGTTGTAGACAAAAAGCCTCACAACTGGGACAATGTTCAAATATTAAAAATAAATAAATAGGCCCCAATATTGCCAGAAAGCCATATCTCACAAAGCTTGGTTTGAGATCTTAGCCATTTTATCATTTCAAGAATATTTAAATATATTTACTGTTACATTATATTGGGCTTACTCTATATGATCTCTGTCTGTAGATCTGTCGTGCACCAATTACCAAGAACAGTGAAATTTGTATTCACTATTGGCTCCAAGAAAATGACTTGAAACCAACCTACACCAAATTTCAGAGAGTTGGATTCTGAATGCAAATTGAGGGTATGGAAAGGGATTTTAAAATAAATACTGGTTTCACTTTGGTCAGGAAGCTCACATTTGGGAGAATGAGTAAACCTTTGGACTTAAACCATGGGTCTGTTGTGTGTTTTTTCACTTTTTGGGGAAAGAGGAAATGGAACAGAGTAAAAATATTTCAACCCCTTTTAAAAATTATAAATTTCTTAAGTCAATTATCCTGCCATGCACTGATGCTGAAGATCAAACCATAGGTAAACTACTACTTGACAAAGATCTTTGTAATCTTTGCGTCATTTGTTCAGTGGCAACTACGGTATGAATCTCACACATGCCAAATCACACTAATACAGTGCATAAAACAATAATTATGCTATGGCATGATGTTAGTGATAGTGTACTGTCATTGTTACATTGATATGTAATTTATTAACTAACATATCTAGGTATTGTTGTTATATTCTGACACTACTAGCATACAGTAGATGTGCTATTAAAATTTTACTTAATTTTCTGGGCAGTGTTTAAAAAGCTTCTAATTTTTTAAAAAAATAAAGGGGTGAATTTTAAAACAATAAAGTCCAATGAACCAATAGCATAGTGGACAATAAAATAAATTCTCCACTCCAGTCTAGTGCAGGCAATTTGCTCATGGAGTGTGCTTTTGGATCTCAACAAATTGGATAGTTTTGTTTCCTGTTTCTTGTTTGCATCTCAGTTTTATAAAGGGCTGTTGAGTTCCTCTGAGCATCCATAATAAATATTTTTTTCCAGTCATCAAAAGGTAGCTTTCTCAGAACTAAACGCTGATAACTAATGTATATCATTGTGCCGGAGTTTTGATTCCCAATAGAACTGATCCTGTAATGTTTAAAGAGCCTTCACTTCAAATGTATTTTATAGCTGCCTGGCTGCAATTATTTTGAATGTAAGTGAGGCTGGGACTGGAGACCAGAACTCAGATGGAAATCAGTTCAGCATGCAGCTGCTCTCCTCCTTAATGACTGAAGTTGCATGGGAAATTAATTTTCAGGGTCACATTAAGCAAGGCTGCAGAAACTATTGTGTTTTTCAGTTGGGCAAAATTGCTTGAGCTGCTGGGAAGATGAGTGTCCCTAATGATATTTATTAAACAAAATGAATAACATTTGGGAACCATGGAAACCAGCATCCCAGAACTGGTTAGATGCTCTAAGTTGCAAAGGACGCAGAAAGCTTTCTGGCAATCAAAACATTTCAAAGATAGGGATAGATATGATCAATTCAGAAGGACTTGGGTTTGTTTTGTTTGTGGGCTTCCTGAAACCTCCTTAATGACATATGTGAAATATTCTTCATGGTTTAAACAGTTTCCTTTAAAAACAATTTTGAGCAGCTAATCCAAACGTTCTTTCAGTGGAAGTGAAGTATTTTTGCCTATACAGATCTAGCTTATTTGTACATATTTTTTTCTGGGTTATAGTTATGATAGCTGTAGGATACAGATCTGTTATTCTTGTTTGCATTCATGTATATATTGTAAGATTTATAACCTCTCTTTGTTCTAGGAGCACAAGGCATAGCATTTTCTTCCATAACTCTTCTCAGGACTGACCACAGTCCTAGGAAGTACACTGTGTGAGGCAGCTTTGCACTAGATAAGCTTCTCCTTAGATAAGATTATCCCCTAGATAAGCCTCCCTCTCACTAGATAAGACTCCCCTTATGGACCTAAAGAAGTAATAACTCAATGAAGCAAATTGTCAGTCTCCTCTTAAATCTCTTTTAGTGCCTAGAAAAAACAGCTAGTTTTTCATGGATCCTGTGCTTGGCTAGGAGTCCTTTTCTAGGAGAAAAGTTGCCACGTCCCTTTTGTGAAGTAGCTTTTTGAGGGCTCATTGCTTCACTGAAACAGAGGACCTCATCAGAAGAACTGCATTAAATATTTTATACATTAAGTGATTTCAAAAGTATGTAATGCATGAGTTAAGGTGGCTGCCTCTCACCTAGACTACTGCAATGCTCTCTACATGGGGCTGCCCTTGAGGAGCACTCGGAGGCTTCAACTGGTGCATAATGCAGCTGCATGGGTTGTGATGGGAGTATCTTGATATTCCCATGTTACACCCCTCCTGCACGAGCTGCATTGGCTTCTGGTTGCCTTCCAGGTGCGATTCAAGGTACTGGTTATTACCTTTAAAGCCCTACATGGCTTAGGCCCTGGGTACTTGCCAGCAACAACCTCCCATCGCCCAGTGCACTCCCACAGGGTCAGCCTCCTCAGGGTGCCATTGGCCAAACAGTGTTGGCTGACAGCCCCCAGGGGGAGAACTTTCTCTGTGGGCGCACCCACTGTCTGGAATGAATTGCCCCTGGAGCTCCGAACAGCCCCTGACCTCCGATCCTCCTGCCGTGATCTGAAGCCTTGGTTGTTTCAGTGAGCTGATCTGGACTGATATGGGGTTTTAAATTATTTTATTGTTAATTTAAATATAACTTTTGATGATTTATTGAGTTAACTGTTTAATTCATCTTTTAAATTTTATACTATGTGTTTTTTATTGTTGTAAGCTGCCCCGAGTCCTTCGGGAGAAGGGCGGCACATAAATATCAATAAATACAAATACGAATAGTCACACCACACTCATTTAGCTGGTAACAGGATGTCTAGGAGAAGCCTAGATTTCACGCCTAAATGTTGCTATTGTGCACCTGTTCACCAACGGCTATGCTAGCCTATATAAGGCAGGCTTGTATGCCTGCATCTACTCCCATGCTCCTGATCTCTGACTTCTGTATCTCTGATCTCCTAACCCTTCTTATATTGTATGCTTCCTGTACTAAGATGTTGCTGTAAATGCTTGTAAAAAAATGTCTACAATTTCGGGCCTGAAGCCTCAAGTCTCCTGCTCTTTGTTCCTTCGATCCATCGACCTCAAAAATTAGTTACAAGGTTGAATTATCGAATGCTAGCTAAGTTGGCTAGCGTTCAACACATAGTCCTACTTCGATGTAGGCTGGCCTGGGAGATAGTGACCAGTTCTGAATTGCTCACAATAGGAGGAGATTGAACCCTTTTTCTGTTTTAAACTGATTATTGGTCGTTTTGGTTTTTAACTTGTTTTTTTTAATTAGACAGTTTTTAACTGTTGTGAACTGCCAGAGTCTCTCAGATGAGATGGACAGCCATGCAAATCAAATCCATAATAAAATAAAAAAAACCCTGGTCTTTCCCAACTTAGGGCAAATGCTTAATCACCACAGTGCAAAAACTGTAGCTCATGGATGGCCATGTCTGCTAATTTAAAGGGGAAAAAACCCCCAGAGAGAGAATGAAAATGATAGAGAAATATCCAGGATATCAAACCCCACCCAGATTACAAATTTCTGTGATCACAAGTGTGGTTCAGATTTTATGCATCTATTCTGAAATACAAGGAGGCTAACAGCAACATATTCAGCACAATCTGAACAGAAAGAAATATAATTATGGAGCAATGGAAAGAACAGGAAAGATCCAGTGTTGCCTAAGATGAGTAGGGGAGTAGTAGAAGACCAGGAGCTGCATGAGTTTCCACTGGAGGAACTTCCAGAACTGAATTGTTGCTACCAAAAAGATCTTCTCTTGTTTGATACATTTGGTACCTTGAATGGAGCAGACCTCAGAGGGTGCCTTTGACAAATGGATGGGTTTGCATGAAAATAGATATTATTTTCTAGTTTTCGTTTGGTCAAGTGTAAAATTTTGGTCATTCCAAAATTGCATATAGAGAAACTTTTTTTGAGGGATAGAACTGCACAAAGAAAAATGTGTGCATGTAGTGAGAAATGAAAGAAAGAGAGACAAAAAGAGAAGAGAACAGGAATGAGAGGTAAGGCAGAACAAGAAACTCAATAGATATATGCTACAGGCCTTTCTGTATCTGTGTGGACATATGCATGTTTGTTCTTTGTTGTCATCTTTCACTCTTTTAGCATTAAATAATGTCAATTGCAACAATCTGCAAGCAGTGGCTTAAATTGGGCACAGCAATTCCATTTTCAAATTAATTTCAAATTAAAGACAGAACTAAAATGTTCCAGAATATAATAAAATGGAGGCTGGAGAAGGGTAGAAAGCCCTTTTCTTTTTCCTTCATGGAAGGAGTGGGAGAATTGCAGGAATATTCAGATACAAAGGCTGGGTGAGAGTTCCAGGAAAAAATGCATTTATCTAGGAAAGAATGAGCTCAGTGTAGATAAGAATGTTGGGGTTTCATTATAAGGAAAACGATTTGAGTTGTTCTACTTTGTATTTTGCTTTGTCTTTCTGCTGTGTTTGTGGGTGTAGCTAGGATAGATCTTTTAGAAATCATTTCTATTTCTTTCTTTTTAAAAAAAACCTCCCCCTTAGTTCCTTAACTCTTATCAACATAACTAATTAAGGCTTGAATTCTTATTGAATCAATGTTTTTCATTCTGGGAGGATTTTAACCCAAGCACATAGATCTCCCTACTTGATTAAGCTACAAAAAGGAAGAGGGTGTCATTTCACTAACTCTTGGAAATTCAGCACCAAAGATAATTTCTCTAGGGAGAAGTCACTCGTGGCAGTGTTTACCAATTAGGCTCTCTTCAGGAATGTGATAAAGGTGCCCTAGAGATTGTGGGGGGGAAGAACTTTAAACTTTTCTTCAAGGAAGCCAAGAGGGCCAACTTGCCACATCCCAGATGTGTGTGCTTACAAGTATCCTATTAGACCATCTGCTTCATAGAATTGCTATACCAGAATAGTTAACAGACTGTTCTAAGCAAGGTAACTCAGAAAACTGAGAGAAGATAAGAAATGTTGAAATTGAAATGAAGTTTCCACTTAAGGATGAAGAGAGGCAGTCAGAGAAAAAGCTGGCACAGCTGACAAAAATGTGGGAGATAATTTAAATTTCTTTCAGGGAAATGAAACAGCTGTGGACACCATTCAGGCAAAATCACAACATCTTGGGTCATATTGATTTCATCAGAAAAAGGAGTTAAGGTTGTGATTGTCATGATACAGTTGAAATCAAGGGGACTTAACATTCTCAGCTATGAGGGATCATTTCCCTCGCCTTTAAAGCCATTGGAGAGAAAATACTACAGAAAAACTCATTTCAATCAATAGCTCAGATTGCAATGAAACTCCTATAAAGCGGCCTTTACAATTGGAAGGGTTGTGTAAACAAATATCTAATGTTATGCTCAATCTAACACAATTGTTTATTACTTGGGGAAGCAGGAGATTGGAGCATTTCCAAAGACTGGGTAGCACCCATTGCTTTTTTAAAAAACATTTCTTTCTTTTTTAAAACTTGTAATAACAAATATCAGTTGCAGCGGGGAAAAAAATGAATGCAATTGTATAAGGTCAAGAGGTAGTTTTCCTGGGCTCCTTGTAGAGAAAATGAAAAATGTTATGTTCCATCTAGCTTGTATATGTCAGTAAAAATTACTTACTATGTTTCATTTCTGAGCATCTCACAGGTTTAGATGCACAAGCAAGCACACACTGTAATCAAGTATATCTATTATCGTGTCCAGTTAATAACCGTCTATGATACCAGAACAGACTCAGCTCGTCCATTAGCTGAAACATCATAAGGGTTGCAAATGTCTTTTAATGTTCAGCCATCTGTTTTCCATTAAGACAATGCAGGAGATGAAAAGATGCCAGGATCTGTTGTTGTTGTTAAATAAGATAACTAGAATATGCCTGAAATATTTTTTAAAATCACTTTCAGATATACAAAAGAATCTGTCCCATATGTGGCACACCCTATTTCCTTGGCCATTTATAATCTCTGTAGTCGCTTTCAGCTTTTCCTATGGAAATATTTTATCATACTCCTGAGGTTGCACAACAGAGTTTATGCAAGCTGTGTCTGCATTTACAGTCTGTATATCTTATCCAGGAAGAGCATCAGACACATGCATGCAACCTACAGAATATTTCAAGTTTTGTCTGAATCTTTTGTCATCCTATGGACTACTTAATGCGCACAAATCCAGGTTCATTCTTGTGGCTTGAGAACCCTGTGATCTACTGGTGTTTGGAAGCAAAAGGATAATTATTAAATTATGGTGGAGGGTTTTTCCATGTGCTCTGGATTAATTCTGTTGAGCTTGAGTCTTATAGGGTTA
Organism: Mimophis mahfalensis; assembly: GCA_032468015.1. Taxonomy (NCBI): domain Eukaryota; kingdom Metazoa; phylum Chordata; class Lepidosauria; order Squamata; genus Mimophis; species Mimophis mahfalensis. Next base: position 30,008 of record JANHFR010004985.1, on the reverse strand, counting down.
AGAGAGATTTAGTACTGAAAATTTCTGCTTTTTTTCTTTAGATCAGCATTTCTCAACCTTGCCACCTATAGGAGAATCCTGGGAGTTGGTCCACACATCATGAAGTTGCCATGTTTGTTTGTTTGTTTATTTATTTATTTATTTGGATTTATATGCTGCCCAATCCCAAAGGACTCCGGAAACATTGCTTTAGATCATGAAACCAACTGCTGTCTGTTTCTTATATGTTTCTTTTTACCTTTACACAATTCTGCCATGCATGATAAAAAGTACCTTGATATGTCTTAGACCAGTGATGTCGAACCTTTTTCTGGTCGTGTGCCAAAAGTGCATGTGCATGCTCTCTCAGTCTGGTGTGCCTGTGCCCATAATGCAATGTGTGTCCTGCCCCCATGCATGTGATCCTCGTGCATGTGCACGGAACCCTAAATTTAGCTGCAGGTTCAGTGTTTGAAACTCAGCTGATTGGTGCAGAAGTGCCAATCAGCTGTTTTTCAGCTTTGGGGATTGCACACACATGCTTGGGGGCGGGAAGCATGCACGGGAGGGTCACGCACATATGTATGGAGGCAGGGAAGCATGGGGTTGCACGTGTATGCTCAGTGGAGCTGAGCTGGTCAACAGCCCATGTGCCAGCCGACATGGCTCTGTGTGCCACTTTGGGCACGCGTCCCATAGGTTCGCCATCATGGTCTTAGACAATGGTACATCATTTTAAAAAAGTTTTCTTTTTAATTGTAATACATTATCTCCTATTGATGCATTTGAACATTGTAACCAAAATTCTTGGCCCTTTTTTGCCATACATTCCTTAACTTGCCCCTCCTCCATTTCAAATCTCAACAAAAGTTAAACACTAATTTTAGCAATCACAGATTCATCATTTATACATAATCATTTCCAAATTCTGTTTTACCATATTCTGTTACTGGTACCTTTAAAAGTCTGTATTAAATCTTTCTCGTATTTTGTGCATATGGGAACCATTGAAAAAGAATTCCTCTGCAGTCAATTGATCCCTTTATTTCATCTGAAGCTGCCCATTTTCCTTTACTAGTAAGTCTTTAATATATTAACCATTTGTCTTTGCCCTGGGTTTCTTTTCTATAAAACACATATTGAGCTGAGGCCAACAAAATTATTTTTGGATATAGCCTGACTTTGTATGTAGTGCATATTCTTAGTGTGGTCTCCTAATATAATGGTTTTTAAAGTCTACATGTCAAGCTCAGGAAATCAGGAGTTCAAATTAATATATAGGTTTATTGTATGTTAAAGCTCTCTACAAGAATCTGAACCATCTATGGTCAAAGTGAGTTGACGACCAAGGTCAATGGAATTCAAGGTGAGCTGGACTTAGATGTCTTGTGGGCACAAAGGGACTTGAGACTGATGACATATTTGACCCTTCCTTTGGGCTGATCCTGGTCATCTCCTACACTACATTTACTTCAAATTTTCATATCTTAAGTAACCATCCCATCAAAATCTAAGCATCTCTTATTTCAACAACAACAGCCATTCCTTTACCCTTATCAAATAGCAGGCAATAAAGTACAATTTAAAATCAGATAATACCAGTCTTTGTCTTTCCTTCACATTTTGGAGAATCTTATATAAAATCCTTGTTTTTGTTCCCTGACATAATTCTGGGTATTTAAATGGTGCACCAGTTCTCAAAACAAATATTGTCTGAAATAAGAAAACATTTGGGCATATTTTGCTTAGACATGTTTAAATGAGCCATGGTGGTGTAGGGGAATAATGTCTCCTAAAGTACTAACAGCTGCCTGCAATTAGTGCAGGTTCGACTCCCACCAGGCTCAAGGTTGACTCAGCCTTCCA